>JADBJO010007211.1:0-10000 GCA_016801955.1 Conus betulinus
GCCATGCACGCACCGCACCCACACTCAAGCCTCGCTCGCCCACACGTCGAGATAAATAAGACATACTAGTTTTTTTTTTTTTTTCCTCTCGAAGACGTCCCTAGGCCCAGCTGCGCACACACCCACAACACAAACACACACAACACACACACACACACACACACACACACACACACACTCACGCACGCACGACGACGACGCCACGCACGCGCGCGTGTGGTTCACCCCCCCCCGCCGCGCGCGCGCCGCTCACACATCACTACAATGTAAGGAACAGAGAGGATAAGAGGGAAGGGGCAGAGTGCAGGAGAGGCAGACGAGTAGAGAGGTCACCGTGTTTGAGTACCGTGGGACAAATCGCGGTAATCTGATTCCGGCGAAAACTTCTCAGAGTTTTCGTGAAATGATGAAATCTGGAAGCGTCATTATACATCAATTTGCTCCTGAGGAAACAGATCCCTGGCAGATCAGACCTGTATGTGTCCTCAGAATGCTGGACACTGACGTCCGATCACTGCTTGGGGACATCGGGGCGGCAGGAGAGAGTAAGAGCCGGTGGGGATGGAAAGGATGGGCGGGGGATGGGGGGAACGGCTGCGTCGCAGGAGTAAACAACTTTAAATCAGACCAGATTACAATCTTAACAAGGGGAAAAAAAACAGGTCGACCAACAGTTCTATATCCGTAGCATAGATTTGCACAAACCTGGACGGGACTTTATCATGGGCGATGTATCCCTAATTTTGAATGCGCTTTGCCCCCATCAAAATGCAAGTCTATCTACGGCTGGGGAAAGAAAAAAAAAAAAAAAAAACACAAACAAGGCTTCCCTACCTGCCGGGTTAAAAAAAAAAAAAAACCACACAAAAAAAATAAAAAAAAAAAAAAAAACAAAAAACAAAAACCAAAAAAACAAAAAAAAAAAAAAAAAAAAAAAAACAAAAAAAAAAAAAAAATAAACCCCACCCCAAAAAGAAAAAAAAAAGAATTAAACAAACAAAAAAACATAAAAAAAAAAAAAAACAAAAAAACAATAAAAAAAAAAAAAAAAAAAAAAAAAAAAAACACAGGACCATTTAGTACCGTAGCAAATGTGCACTGTTTGACAAAACAGAAAAAAAGAAGAATTAAAACCCAGCATCAAACAGTTTCGTTCATTTCCCGAGTCATCGTCAGCGAGGACTTTGGCTGCTGTGCTCGTTGGTGGAAATGGCCCCGCATTCCCTTCACAGTCACATACAGAATGCTTAAGATAATATGCGCCTAATATTTTCAAATTTGACTACCCATCTTATTCATACAATAGCCTGTTCCGTTTGCCAATGATGCGAAATGCCTGACGTTGGCCGACAAAAAAAAGACAACCAATGTTAAGGTAGGCAGGCACCACAGCTAGTGAACCAGCGCATTGGGCCTGATGCTAGTGGGGGTCAGGACTATCGCCCCTGAGATATAGCCAACGAGAACCTCTTCGTCAATTGGTCGATCTCATTTGTTATTCATCTATCCATCATAGAGTCTTAATAATTATGCCTGCCAGTAGTTGCTCCTCAAAACACTTAACGGAGGTGGTGTAGACGGTATAGGGACATGTCCGCACGCAAGGACTGCCCTCGCTTGATAGCGAAACCTAAACTCGGAAACTGAGCTAAAAAAGCAGGATGCCAAGATGAAGAAACGTAAGGTCCTGTGCTTCAAAACAAGAGTTCTGCTGAGAGGTCATAAATGAAACAGGTTGTCTGGATTACGTGCGAAAACAGATATACAGCCGTATGCACAATTCCATCCTGATTAATATCCGCTTCTAGTCCAGAATAGAAAACAAAAGTGATGCCTACACAACAAGAAACTTTCTCTGGCTGCGCCACCATGAATGTATACCTTCATAACTCTTGCATATCCCCTCATGTACGATGCTCAGCCTACTCCCCTATGCCCTACGGGCATTTCAGTCGAAACAAGGACCAGCCATATGGCCTTTGCCCTTCACAATGCTTGTTCCCCCGGATATCTGACCCCCATCAGCATTGGGAGACGACCCGACAACTCATTGCTATCCCGCCAACCCCTTCCCATACAATTAAGTTGACCACAATGCGCCTCGTCTTCGTGACAGAACCCATAGTGGCCCCCCCCCCCAGTTCCGGCCACACGTCGCCTTGACCTAGGATTTTACACTAGAATGCCCAACATATAAGCCATGGAAGCCGTTCATAGCTATTTACCATTTGTGACCCCCCGACAGCATTTAATGGTTGAATTGTTGAACTGAATACATATCACAATAACAACTCTCACAGCAAAATATTTCACTGTGACTCTTGAGGGATTTTCACTGATGAACTGAAATTAACAACTAACCTCCAAATGATGACCTTATCTTGAGTGGATTGTCCATATATCGCGCCATGGCACTCACCTGTACCCATTGTATTTTGCCCGCCAGCCTTTGCCAAATAACGCCCAACCCGTATTCATTTCCTTGATGTTTGATTGCAATCACATACTGCCCCATAGAGAACACCTCGCCGTTTGTTACCTTGGATGGCTTTATGAATACACCCAGTGGATGGAGGTGAGATCAACTTTCTAGACAATATATACCCCCCCTCAAAATTATCAGAATTGATTTGCGCCACCAGTCTATAAATACTCACCTTCTTAAGCAAGCCTCGGCCGCGCATTAATTTCTGAGTGGTGCAGCTGTCATCTGCACAAGCGGAGCCTTTGCCCAGGCTTACCACCCCCCACCCCCAACACCACCACCCTACGTCTCTCGAGGGGGACACTCGCTCGCGCAGACTCTCCGTCTAAGCAGTGGTTATTGTCGTTGTTACAGGGGGCTCCCCCCCCCCCCCTTGCTGGTGGACTACGTTTTTGAAGGATGCAGAACAGGCCCACCCACTTCACACTGTCGAAACGAAGTGAATCGAACAGCCGATTGCAGTGTGACCCGCCCCCCCCTCGGTCGGGGGGCGCCGTTGGCCCTATTATGCGCTTGGTTGAATGGCTTGATATTGAGGCTTCCGGTATTGTCTGTCGGTAGGCTAGGGTTTCTAGACGTTGCGAGAGGACGAGTCCGGGGGTGGGTGTTGTGTTTGGAGAGCTTGGGGATGAGTGACGAGTAGGAATGACGCCACTGGATGGCAAGCGGGAGATGAGGCCGGGTAGCAATGTTTTGTTTGTTGGTTTGTTTGCTTTATGCATGAAAAAATCACTAAATGATTGTTGATTTATTTTTGACCTTTTGTTCGTTCAAACTTTATAATTGATTTAAGCAATTGATTGATTGGTTGGTTGGTTGATTGTTGGTGCTGCGCTTGGTTGATGGTCCGGTTGGTTGGTCGATTTGGTTGATTTGATTGACTTAATGGTTGTATGTGATTGATTGGTTGTTCGTTAATGTATTAATCATGACTGAGAACGTGTTGATGAACTCACGTTAATGGTTTTTCGTATGCCTTTGTCTTGTACTGCTACGATACTGTCACAGCCAGCCAAGACAGTGAACGTGATATTTCTGATTTTTACGTCACAATGTTTCCTCTGCTCATTTCCAAATGTTCATGGACCGTTTGACCCTCCAAGCTGTTTACTGGCAACATCAATCATCTGCATACATAAACGTGGTTTGTTAACACCTTCTCCAAAGATTAAACTTTCTAGTTCTCGCTCCTTTAATCACTTTGTGGAGCAGCTCGCATGAATAATAACCATTCTGTGATTGTACGTGTACACAGAAAAATGCTGTTTTTTAGAAAGTATATCTACAAAGCGTGTGTTCAATAACTACTTTAACTAGTAATCTACAGCTTTTCTGCCTTGCTTCGATCCTCATGCATTTTGAAATGATGTGTCGCTTGTGGAGGGTGCGATCTGAGCAGTGCTGAGTGTGTACGTATCTGTATTTTATCAGTGATTACACTAGTTTGTCACGAATTATTTTGCTGCGTGCTTTAACATATGATCCATGTTCACTGTTTTTCTATGGTCAGTTATTTTTTTTACATCTGTGTGTGATGTCGATTTTCTTTGTTGGGGTATCTCAATAGTTCTTTGTGTTGTTGTGCTGGTGAGGATGGTGTTTTAATGTAAGTGTCACACACGGAGATAATCAAGCCTGACCCCCGCGTTGCTGATGAACACTTTATGAAGCGAGATAGCCGTTAGAGCAGTGAAACTGTCTGAGTTTGATTGATTTGGGGCACGGCCCATGATTTGAATTCGGAGCCCCTTCTCCATCACGCTCTGCCTTCATTTTTGTTGAAATTCATCAAGAAGCCATTTACTGCTCTGGTGGTGGACGAGGGTTTCCGAGCCCCCCGCCCCCCCCGCCCCTCACCCCCTCCCCCCCCCCTCCCCCCATAAATAAAAAAAATATATCAAAAAATAATAATAATAATAATAATAATTGTTTTAATTTAAGAATAATAAATAAATAAATAAATAAAATATTCGACCCCCATGCAGCTAGAGAGTCCCTCCATGGATTATGAACTTAATGAAAGTACTTTTGTCCTCTTCCTATTCACCCTCCTTCTCCGCTGCTCCTCCTCCCCACGAAGTCTTCTTTTTTCTTGAAGCTCCTTGTATTAATCATTATTAACATCATATTTATTAGGGTTCACACATAATGTCAGCTGCGAAAAAGAGGGGGCAGAAAACAGACAGACAGACAGACAGATATAGAGAGATACATGAAATCGATTTTTACCCCGAATTTCTAATACGGTCCTTGGCGGGTCGGTCTGGTTACAAACAAACAACGAGTTAGTTTTTAAAGCGAATGTAGGAAAAGGTAAGTGTAGGCATGAATCTTTTAAAAGATTCCAAGTAAAAATGTTTTGTGCTTCGTCCAATAAATCAGCACCATTGACTCTCTGACTACTTTGTGTTGCAGTGTTAAAGCATGTGAGTTGCGTTCAATTGCCGTGTCTTGAATGCATAGTGAAAACGGTTTGAATGTTAATAATATAGTTGTATATTTTGTTAGGTGGTGAATATTTTTGTTTGTTTTATGCACTCCTTCAGCGAGGGGCAATGGACTACACATGAATAAACTTTTTTTTTTTTTATTGATTCAAAGAGTTCATGTAGTACATATAATGGAAAAGAAGATGAAAAAAAAAAAATCGAAAAAACAAACAAACAAATAAACAAAAAATGGTAGATCTAGTTACAAAGTGAAACGCTGCAGGCGGAAATCTAAACAAATCTTAAATAATGTCAGCGACACCGCCCAGAGGAAACGTGGACACAACGAGTCACAAGACAACACACAACGCGTTTCGACCCTCTTAGGTGTTCTCAGGTGAAACGAAAAAACGAACGAAAAATAACGAAAAAAAACGAACAAAATAACGAGAATGCACTTAGCTGAAGCGAAACAAAAACGAACAAAATAACGAAAATGCACTTAGCTGAAGCGATCAAAGCTAAGTGCTTTTCGTTATTTTGTTCGTGTTTGTTTCACTGAGGAAGACCTAAGAGGTCGAAACGCGTTGTGGGTTGTCTTGTGACTCGTTTGTCCACGTTTCTCTGGGCGGTTCGCTGACATTTATTTAGGATTCGAAAAAAGGTAGGCAAGCGAGAAAACAAAACAGACATTATCAAACATAATGATAATACCATGGTTACAATCTTGATGCTTGTGAGTCACCTTTCCATGTGTATATGTGTGTTACAGTGAAACATTCGTGAGGGCGACAGTGTTTCCGCTGGTCAGGGTCTGCTGATTCTGCTGATCGCTGGCATCATGTGTTTCATCGGCCACTGCCACGCCACCCGCAAAGTCCTCACCTTCGTCTCTGGCATCCTCTTTGTTGTTGGCAGGTGAGAGAGGCGTTCGGCGTTCAAACCTCCCCCCTCCCCCACCCCCACCCCCCACCTAACCAAGATAGTAGCGTATTTCACAAAGGGCAGTTTCGTCGTTCGTCATCATCATCGTCATTATCATCATCATCACTATCGTCATAATTGCCATCGTCATCATATTCGCATCATCATCATCATCATCATCATCATCATCATCATCATCATAGCGGTTGTTGTTGTTGTTGTTGTTGTTGTCTTATCATTCATCATCATCATCATCATCATCATCATCATCATCATCATCACCCATTTTCAACTGAATAATTGAAAAAAGTGTTCGGATGAAACATAGATTGTGTTTTATTCATGACTTTTAAATGGACATCTTTTGTTTCTGGTCATCAGACAAGTCCGTTCGTAAATATCAAAAGAGGGCCGTTGTTTACACCATATCTGTTAGAAACCAAACGAGTCGTATAGGGGGCGGGGCTAATAATTATAAGAACACCTCATCATTCATTACAACGTCTCAGTGTGAAGATGCCCACGTTTTTAAACAATGTCTTTTCAGATCCTAAAGATGCTCGAGTAAATGCATATGCTAGCAGCTGGAAGAATCCAAGTAATTTTGCATGTCGAATACCAAAGATTTAACTAATTTAACGTGACATTCATTATATTGCTCTATATATCACTTGCATGAAGATATAAGTCCCCAGTATTGTAGCAGCAGACTCGCATTGGTATACTGACTGAAAACGTAGCATTTTGCAGAAAATGCATCGAAGAGAATGTTGACCTTACATTACATTATGTTCCAACAAATTCTTTTCGTGATCATAGAACGAATTGGAAAATATGAGTGTGAAGGTGTTTTGTTTTGTTGTTGTGTTGTTATTGTTGTTGTTGTTTTTAGTAATAAATCTTCGGAAATAAAGAAGAGTTATATCTTGCTTCATGTAGCCTAATGTTGTGCGCACCACTACCACCCTTTGTTGTTGTTGTTGTTGTTGTGGTTTGTTTGTTTGTTTGTTAATGTATATTTCTTTCTGTAATATGAAAAAGGAACACGTTCGACATCCATTTTACTACTACAATATTTCTTAAAAAACGCATATGTGAGATGTACAAAAACAGTCGTCTTTGACTCGAGTGTACAATAGAGGGAGTGCATGAAATGACGCTGTTCCAGGTGTGTGTGGGTGGTGGTGGTGTGTGTGTGTGTGTGTGTGTGTGTGTGCACTGTGTGTGTGTGTGTGTGGTGTGTGTGTGTGTGTGTGTGTGTGAACACAAGAACGCTGGGATTTTCTTTTTTTTTTCATTTCATTTGAACGCTGATATTATTTAGTTGATTACAAATGCTGCCGGAATCGAACTGAGCAGATCAATAATGCTCAGCAAAACCGTTCTAGCTACACAGCACATTAAGTTTTCACCGAATAATGAAGTTCATAAATCTTTGATAAAACGTTTCTAGCAACGTTTTTCAATACAATGTAACAGAACTGAGCTGTCACCGACAATTGTTCATTTTTAAATTGATAGACGACTATGTTAAATTATATTTCTTGCAAATACACCAAAACATATAGATAATCCTATCAGATCATTTAAGCAAGAGTCAAGCAAGATTTTTATGCTGAGTTATTGACTGTGAATCAATCTAATAACGCCACATAAAAGCAATAAACTTCAACAGATTCACTTATTTCCAAAAAGGCCATATCGAAATAGCACGCTAACACCATAACCCACTCTTGTGACGCAAATCAAATAGGGGAACAATTGTGGTAAAGGTCGACGCGGGGGTGCAAGGCGGAATTCAAAGGAAGTAAAATGACGATAAATGACGTCAAAATTAGCCAACGATGATTAAGAACAGCCAGCTCTCAACTGAAAATGAATTACCAGTAGTAATTGTTTGTATTTGTGATAATGATAGGAAGTTGTATGTATTAAGACCACATTCGGTAATTATACTTGCTATTAATCAGTTGCTCAGAGAGCATACGTCATATTAAAATAACACACGAATGTTGTCCGCAAACCTCTTTAGAAACAATCGACTATTGATTATATGAAAAATCCAACTACTCAAAGCTCATATCACAAATAATGTTCACAAGCTGTGCTTGACATTATATATACAACAGCTTTTAGGCCCGCCAAGCATCAGGGTCTTCCACACTTTGAGCAGCACGGCTGACGATGTTGTTGGTTTTTGTTTGTTTGTTGTTTGTTGTTTTTTCCAAACATAGATGCACGTAAGGCGTAAGTCTATATGATTCCAAACACATCCTCTTCTTTCCCACTTAAACTCGTTGTCTTCTTGTTGTTGTGTTGTTGTTGGTGTTGGTGTTGTTGTTGTTGTTGTTGTTCTTCTTCTTCTTATCGTCTTCGTCTTCTTCTTATTCTTCTCCTCCTCCTCCTACTCCTCCTCCACCTCCTCGCTCCTCCTCTCCTCCTCATCACTCCTCCTTTCTTCTCTTCTTCCTCTTCCCTCTTCTTCGTCCTCTTCTTCTTCGTCATCTCTTCTTCTCCTCATACTCATCATCCTTCTTCTCCTTCTTCCTCCTCCTTCCTCCTCCTTCTTCTATTCTTCTTCTTCTTCTTTAACATCCTCCTCCTCCTCCCACTTCCCCCTCTTTTCTATATCCGCTGTAGCCTTCTTCTACTTCCTGTCCATAATCCCTCTTTTCTCCCTTTAATCATTGTTGTTGTCCTTCTTCCGAGTCTTTTTTGCCCTTTTTTACTCCTGTTTTTGTGTCGTTGTTCTTCTTCTCCTTTTTCTCTTTCCAATAATGTGTTTAACGTCACTTTTGCATTTTTTGGCAAAAAAAAAAATAATAAAGCCCTCCGATGCATTCTGATTCAACGGAAGCAATCGACGAGAGAGAGAGAGAGAGGAGAGAGAGAGAGAGGGAGAGAGAGAGAGAGAGAGTCAAATTTAGGTTTTCTATTTGGGGTTTCAGACCAGAGAATGGCTTCTGTTTTGAGAAGAGCAGACTAATCAACGAGAAAAGAAGAGTTCTATTTCTAGAACCATACCGCTAAACAAAGGGCGACATTTTCACACACACACACACACACACACACACACAGAGAGAGAGGGGGGGGGGGGGGGGGGGCACACAGAGAGACAGAGAGAGAGAGAGACACACACACACAGACACATGCCCCCATCCCCCCCCCCAACCCACCCCCCACACACACCCACACGCACGCACACACTCGCGCGGGCACACACACGTACACATACACACACACATACACGCACACATTCGCACTTGCGCGCGCACTTGCGCGCCACACACACACATATATACATATACACGCACGCACGCACGCGCAAACACACACGTGTACAAATACACAGACACACACGCGCGAACGCTCTCTAACACACACACACAGACGAGCGAGCGCTTGCCCGACTATAAAAGTACAGGAATATGTTCTGAAGTTTTATCTCCCCTTCACCTGCTGCTGTCCCAAGCCATCCTTCCCACCAACTTACGACCTCCCCATCCCCACACTCCACTGGGGCCTAACCCCCCCCCCCCCCCCCCCTTAAAAATACACAAACACACACTGACACTAACCACACCCATACACACGCACGCACACATCCATGACAAGGACGCACATGTATGCGTACACTGATTTCGGAGCAATCACTTGTAGACAGAAAATAAACGCGTTTTGAAATGGAGTTCAAAGGAAAAATGTAACAAGTTCCAGCAGTGAAAACTTGTGCATATCTATCAGGAGGAGTGCGTTTTTAACTTGCTTTTACTCCCGTGCAAACTTCCCTCACTCTCTGATGATAATGTTATTATTCTTTGTCCTCTTTGTAAAGTGTCAACAGAAATGTCATGCATTTTTTTCTTTGTTGTCCAGCCCATATGGACAGTAGCAATGAATTGACTAAACCGTAATCCTTTAGACAGCTTTCCCTATTTAGACCTATGTGAAGAAACCATCCGAAGCACGCTTTCTTTCTTCCTGACACCCGTGATGGTGAACTTGTATCTGCGGTAGTGTTCATTGGTTAGGATGAGATCTGACGACGATGGTATATTAGAGAGCATCTTTGTTCTGGCATGCACGTTGGTATAGATTAGCGTGTAGGTATGAGTGGGTGCATGAAAGATATTACGGCTTTATACTCGAATTATGGTTAAAT
>JADBJO010007211.1:20000-30000 GCA_016801955.1 Conus betulinus
ATCGACTCTTTGTTGGTGAAAAAAAACACCAAAAACATGGATGTGTTGAAGAAAAAGCACACACAGAAACAACCCCCATGAAATGTGGGTGTCACCAGACTAATGCCAAATGCTATCTCCAGGGCCAGCCATCTGAATTTCTCACAGATAAATCTTTTTGTTACAAAATGGTGGATTGAATACAGTGGAATCATATCCTTGGACAGTTATGACGTACAGCAATCTGGAGTGTCCTGTTTGTGATCTAGAGAAAGCATTGATGTGATAGGCATCAAACTTTCTGACGCTGAAACCACCCTATCAGAGGTCCCCTACTTCCACCTTTTTTTCTTGTGTCAGGTACTTCATTACGTCTTTCAACCCTACCTCGTTTTTTTTTTTTTTTTGTGTGGTGTTGTTTTTATATGTTGTTGTTTCTTCTTCTTCTTGTTGTTGTTTTTGTTGGGGTGGGGGACGATGATGGGGGGGGAGAACAGGGCATCTCATCCTGCAATTTGTGTCCTTGCATGTGTTGATGATATTTGCCTTCCTGTACGGCCTCCCTCTCTCTCTCTCTCTCTCTCTCTCTCTCTCTCTCTCTCTCTCTCTCTCTCTCTCTCTTCACCTCATCCATACAACACAACCAACCTCCCCCTAACACGTCACCCCACCCACTTTCAGACACACTGTCACATCAAGTAGTATTTCAAGCTATACATCTACTGAAATGTTGAACGGTTTGCGCTCGTGCAGCAAGCTAGTCTGTTCATCACAGCAAGAACGAAGTAGATCAATCCTAGCCACAGTGCAACGAGGGAGGAGAGAGAGATAGCAGGTTGAGTAGTAAAACATAGATAGGGAGGGGGAAGGAAAGTGTAATGTGGGAGGAAGAAGAGCGGAGGAGGACTCGTGTCTTCCATCCCCAATATTACCCCCACACATGAGGACGAGCAAACCAAACGAAAAATTCAATCAAGAGACTTGCCACTTTCTAATCGCCAGGAGATTGGATAGGGAGCAGGGGCCATACTTGGCTGTTTGTCATCGTGCATCACCCTTTGAAGTGCTGTTAACACAACGTGGGTAACTCTGGAGGGTAAAAGACATTTTCCCAGTAATGGCGAGATGATGGGATCACAGCTGACAATGGCTTCAATACTTTCCCCCCTAAAGCTCCATGGAGATTGTCGACCTCTGGATCGGCACCTAAGATGGAAAATACAGGAGTTTGCTAGGAAAAGGTGCAGGATAAGGCCGGGGATTATGTGGTGATTGACGTTTAGAATCAAAACCTGTCCATTGACTCATTGTTATGGAGAAGCCACCCAGGATTAATCATATGGTCTGGGCTTTCCAGTCCTGTCGAAAGTCTCTGTGTCAGTGCTGCTTGGACGTGTGGGCTGGACAAAGTAAACAGGGCTCATGTGGTTCTCATTTCTAATTCATTGATTCACACAGAGTATAGGGGTCTTGTCAGGGTCTTTACACGTAATAAGGTTCTGAAACTTTCTACCGATAGAAAGCCATCATTGTGAAATCTGTGTATACTGTGGTTGCCATTATCTGTTAGGCTGCAAGCAGCATGGACTGCCATGAGTGGTACAGCATACCACAGGATAATGTACACCTGGAAAATGAGAAGATCGACACTATTTGGTGAAAAAGCCACATGGATGTGTTAAAGAAAAGAAACGCACACAGAAACAAACACCATGAAAAGTGTGTGTGAGGTAGACTGTGGCGAAATGCTCTCTCCAGATCCAGTCATCTGAATTTCTTTATAGAGAAATCGTTTTTGGTACAACACTGTGGATTTATTATACTGGTATTATAATTTATGGACAGATAAAGCATACACCAATCTTGAGTATCTTGTTTGGTAATGTAAAGAAAATATTGAGGTAATAAGTGTCTATCTTTCTGGAACAAAAATCACCCTCGTCAAAGGTCCCGTCCTTCCACCCCTGTTTTTCATGTCATGTAATTCCTTACATCTTTGTTGCTCACCCCCCCCCCCCCTCCCTTTTTTTTTTTTTCTGTTTGGAGTGGGGTGGGGGTGGGGAGGATGGGACATCCCGTCTTGCTACAATCCAGTTGTGTCCTCGTATGTGTTACAATATTGCCTCCTAATCCCTCCTCTCTCTCTCTCTCTCTCTCTCTCTCTCTCTCTCTCTCTCTCTCTCTCCCTCTCTCTCTCTCTCTCTCTTCACTTTATCCATGCAATACAACCGCCACACCAACACGCCACTCCACCCACTTTCAGAAACTCTATCACATGAAATGGTATTTCAAGGTGTATTTCACCTGAAATGTTGAATGGGCTTCTCAGATATAAGCACCTTTACCAATGCTCCACCCTACACACCTACACACAAACTAGCGCAACACACACTCAAAGAAAAGGTATTTCAAAAGTGTACATCTTCTGAGAAGTTGAATGGGTTTGTTCTCGTGCAGCAAACCAGCGTATTTGTCACAGCTAGAGCAAAGTAGGTCAATCCTAGCCAAATGTGGCGAGAGAGAGAGAGAGAGAGTGAGAGACAGAGAGGGTTGGGTAGTGAAATGGAGGTAGCTTATGGCATGATGGAAGTGTAAGGAAGGAGGGAGAAGAGCAGAGGAGGACTTTATATCTTCCTTTCCCATCCACCCCACACTTCATGAGGATGAACAAACCAAACGAAAAATTTCATCAAGGGACTTGCCACTTTCTAATCGCCAGGAGATTGGATAGGGAGTGGGGGCCATGGCTTGGCCGTTTTTCACCGTGCATCACCCTTTGAAGTGCAGTCAACTCGATGCTGGCAACTAAAGGGGGGAGGGCATTTCCCAGTAATGGCAGAGATGGAAGCAGAACTGAAAGTGGTTTTCAACACTTTTCCCTCTAAAGCTCCGCAGAGTTTGTCGACCTCTGGATCTTTATCTAAGCTGTAAATGATTTGGAGTTTGCTGGGAAAAGGGGTGAGGATAAGGCAGGGATTAGGTGTGATTTGTTTGGAGTCAAAGGTTATACATCAACTCATTCTTATGAGGGCGGATCAAATGGATGTGTGGATTTTCCAATCCTTTCAAAGGTCCTAGTGTCAAGGGAACTCAGTGTTGTGAGCTTGACAAAGTAAACAGGACTCATGTGGTTCCCACTCCTGATTCATTTATTTGTCATGGCCATTAGCGTGTAATAAGATCTCACAAACTTTGATGATGAAAAGAAAATACCATCATTGTGGGATCATAAATAATGGCTTCCATGGTCGGTTGGGCCACAAGCAGCGTGAATTGTCTGGACTTAAAGACCACACCAGCAGATAATGTTCCACCAGGGACATTAGAAAATCAACTGTTTTTTGCTGTAAAACCACTTGGATGTGTTAAAGAGAAACGCACTCAGAAATAAATACCACGAAAAGTGGGTGTCACTAGACTGTGGCCAAATGTTCTCTCCAGCTTCTTCAAGAATCTGAACTTTTCACAGATAAATCTTTTTCTTACAATGGTGCATTAATAGAGTGGTATCATACTCAATGGAAAGTTATACTGTACACCAGTTTGAGTGTCTTCTCTGTAAATGTAAAGAATAATTCAGGTGATAGGTGTCTAACGTTCTGGCACCAAACCCTCTGCCATCAGTGGTCCCTTCCTTCCACCCCTTTTTCTTGTGTCATATGATTCCTTACATCTTTCATCCCTCCCCCATTTTTGAGAGGAGGCCCAGGGGGTGGGGGAGGAGAGGGGGCATCTCGTTTTGCTGTTATCCGATTGTGTTCTCGTAAGTGTTGACAATATTTACTACCCAATCTTATCTGATCCTGTCTGTCTGTCTGTCTGTGTCTGTCTGTCTCTTCTCTCTCTCTCTTTCTCTCTCTCTCTCTCTCTCTCTCTCTCTGTTTAGCCTCAGGGCTGAGTGTAAAAAAGCACGCTTGTATCTCTTCTCTCATATCCCTCTAAACAAAATTTCGTTCGTTCGTTCTTTCTCGTTCTCTTCTTTCCCTCTGTGTCTCTCTCTCCACCTTACCCATGCAACACAACCACACTCAAAAACACTCCATCCATCCCAACCACTTTCAGATACACTGTCACATGAAATGGTATTTCAAGGTAGGTATTTACTGAAATGTTGAATGCGTTTCTGCTCGTGCAGCAAGCTAGTCTATTCATCACAGCAAGAATGAAGTAGGTCAGTCCTAGCCACAGAGCAGTGAGGGAGGGAGAGGAGAGAGAGAGAGAGAGAGAGAGAGAGAGAGAGAGAGAGAGAGAGAGAGAGAGAGAGAGCAGTTGAGTAATGAAACGGAGGAGGAGCGGAGGGGGACAAGGAAGTGTAATGTAGGAGGGAGATGAACGGAGGAGGACTCGTGTCTTCCCTCCCCTGCATTACCCCCGCACATCATGAGGGACGAGCAAACCAAACGAAAAATTCAATCAAGGGACTTGCCACTTTCTAATCGCCAGGAGATTGGATAGGGAGCTGGGGCATCGCTTGGCCGTTTTTCATCGTGCATCACCCTTTGAAGTGCAGTCAACTCGACGCTGGCAACTCAAGGGGGGGGAAAGTAATGGCAGAGATGGGAGCACAGCTGACTGTGGTTTCAACACTTTTCCTCCCAAAGCTTTGTGGAGTTTGTGAAACCTCTGGATCTGTATCTAAGCTGTGAAAGATAGGAGTATGATAGGAAGAGAAGTCAGGATAAGGCAGGGGATTAGGTGGTGATTGATGATTGGAATCAAAGCTTATCCATCAACATCATTTTTTTTTTTTTTTTTTGTGGGGGGGGGCCACTCAGGATCTAATGGTGTGTGTGTGGTTTCCCAATTCCATCCAAAGTCCTTGAAACATGGAACGCAGTCTTGTGGGTTGAACAATGTAAACATGGCTCATGTGGTTCTCACTGCTGATTCATTTGTTTTTTATTCGCACAGTGTGTAAAGGTCTTGTCATGGCCATTAGCATGCAATACGCTAAAACTTTTGTAACGTTAGGAAAATGCCATGTTTGCAGAAACGTAAATCGCAGCCTCCATGGTCGGTTTGGCCACAGGATTGTCATGTGTGATGGACCATACCAGCGGTAATGTACCGCCTAGGAAATGAGAAAATCGTTGATTCATATCTCTAACTTCCCACCACCTTCCACCCCAGCCCCTTACCATCCATTTCCCCACATCCATGTTTGACTCGGAATGGCGGTTTGGCTGCTAAGCTGTAGATGCCTAACTGAAGTCCTCTTTGAAATATCAATTCAGAAGTCCCAAAACAACAAAAACGCAGAACCACAACACAGTTCCGTGCATAATTCTGTGTGATGAAAATATACCCGCGTGGATTTGTTTAAGAAATAAAAACATACACAGAATAAATCACCACAACGGGGGGTATTGGTGACTGTTGTGATGCGCGGTCTCTTCCTCCAGGTCCAGTCATCTGAAGGGGTTACAGCGGAAAGGTTTTGCTACCAAATTGTACTTTGTGCAATGCACAGTTATAAAGTACAGCAATCTTGAGTGTCTTCTTGACTCCATGAAGAAAACAATCCAGATAGTAGTCGTCTAACTTTCTGCCGCCAAGCCACCCTCATCAGTGACCTACCCCTCCATCCCTTTTTCTGGTGTCATGTATTTCCTTTCACGTTTCATCTCTCTCCTCTTTTTCTTTTTTTTTTTTTTTTTTTTTTTTTTTTTTTTTTTTTTTTTTTTTTTTTTTGAAGGGGGGTAGAGGTGGGCGGGGACGTGGGAGGGGCATCTCGTCTTGCCATAATCCGATTGTGTCCTCGTATGAACTGACAAGATACGCCCCCCCCCCCCCCCCCTCTCTGTCTGTCTGTCTGTCTGTCTGTCTGTCTGTCTGTCTGTCTCTCTCTCTCTCTCTCTCTCTGTTTCTCAATATGTCAGTGACAGACTCTCTCTCTCTCTCTCTCTCTCTCTCTCTCTCTCTCTCTCTCTCTCTCTCTCTCTCTCTCTCTCTCTCTCTCTCTCTCTCTTTCCACCTCCCTCTCTCCCTCTCTCTCTCGAGAGAGAGAAGAAAGAAGGTACAGAGAGAAGAAGAAGAAGAAGAAGAAAAAGAAGAAAGAAAGAAAGAAAGAAAGAAAGAAAGAAAGAAAAGGACTGGTTCTTTCTGCCCACCCTGTTTCTAGGTCAACAGGAAGACTTAATGACTAGACATTGAAACGGGATGTTTCACTAGGTGATCTTGCTTCATTTCAGGTCTGTGCTGGCCGCCGTTTTCTCGTCTGTTCTATTAAACACTAGCCGGAACTCATCACACTTAACCGGTTTCAGTTTACAGCTCCGAACAATGGCTTGTCTCGCGCGAGCGAACCGGTTCGTGGAAAATCGATATTTTCGCATAGCATCTTGGCTGAGGTGAAAGCCTACATCGCTCGCTTTGCCTCGCAGTGTTGTTGGCCAATGTTGCTGGTAGCTCTCCTTCACTGATGTCGCTTCCATTCTACGGGAATGTTGGCATTCTTATGGAAAGAAAGGAGAGGATTGTTGTTGACGTTGTTGTTGTTGTTGTTGTTGTTGTTTGCTCACTTGTGATTTTCATATAATTATTCCAGCTCCTTTTTTTTTTTTTTTCTTAGGGTCATTGTGATTTGATTTTTCCAGCTCCGTCTTTTTAGTTTGTATGTGTGTGTGTGTGTGTGTGTGTGTGTGTGTGTGTGTGTGTGCGTGTGTGTGTCTGTCTGTCTGTCTGTGTCTATGTCTGTGTGTGGGTTCGTTTTGCTGTTAGTTTCTGCTATCGGTGTACACTGCCGCTATGCTCACTTTGCCAGTGAGAACTGCGCTACGTATTCGTGTTTCCTTTCACGTTTACTCAGTGAAAAACTCGTTATAATAAATAAATTGATATTCTAGGTGAACAGAGAACCTGCACGGGATTTACGATGAGTCGTGCTACGTATATATATATATATATATATATATATATATATATATATATATATATATATATATATATATATATACGTAGATAGATAGATAGATAGATAGATAGATAGATAGATAGATAGATAGAGAGAGAGAGAGAGAGAGAGAGAGAGAGAGAGAGAGAGAGAGAGAGAGAGAGAGAGAGAGCATGTATGATAAACACAGAAAAAAACTAAAACAATTTTTTCTACCAAAGAAGGGTGAATTGTCTGGAATGAGGAAGAAGAAATGAGAGGAGAAAGTGAAGGAGCGACGAGCATGCAAACAAGTGAACAGAACATGTATATATCTGGCTGCTTCATTCTCCTACGTCAACAACCACAGCATCCGTTTTTTTTTGCTCAGACTACAATGACTGCTTACAGAGCTTGGCAAGCCAGGTCGCACACAAAACCCTAAAAGAACGAACTGTCATCATTCACATCAATGCCCCTCACGTGAGGATGGGCTTGGCTGTGAAAATACAACTGGAAACTAGTGTATGAAGAGAATTGTTTTAAGTAAAGTTCTGTGCAATTCCGTGATACGTATTTTGAATCCAGCATGTAATAGAACAGACTTTGCTGTCAGTTCTGTAATACGTATTTTAAGGCCAGCATATCAAAGAAGAACCTTCGCTTTCAGTTCTGTGATATGTCTTTTAAATTCAGCGTGCACTACGACAACTTCTGCTTTCTGTGTTGTAATACGTATTTTTAAGTCACAGCGTGCTAAAGCATAACCTCTGCCTTCAGTTCCGTAATACGTATTGTAAGTCACAGCGTGCTAAAGCATAACCTATGCTTTCAGTTTCCGTAATACGTACTTTTTAAGTCCCAGTGTGCTAAAACGACAACTATGCTTTCAATTTCGTGATACGTATTTAAAGTCCAGCATGCATTAGAACAACTTCTGCTTTTATAACAACATTCACATGACAAGAAAAATTATTGTGGAAGTTGATCACTACAATTTTTGGTCTGGGTTTTGTTTGCATCATCAGCTATTTTTGATTGGACGAGATGTATTAATCATGAACATTCGAAGAACGTCTGTAGTCCATCGTCCACACAATGAAGAAACAAATGACTCTGGATCCTCATTTACGTTATCTCAACGAATAGCCCGTTTACTGTCATCAATAGTAGGTGACATCCAGCGCTCGTGGGATGGCTACAGGCTGTGCAGTATCTCCTCCGACTCGTTTCCTCGCGACGACGTAATGTGGACAGCTTCCAGTGGACTGAGGTTTGGCACATGGAGCCGAAATCAGAGCTGCAGGACTGATGCCACCGAGAGGGCATGGAAACTTGAAATATAATTTTAAAAAAAAACCTGTATCAACCGATGACTTACAATTAGGTGTTGGTTATCATTTATTGTCTTGTAGACCCAAATGTTGCACGCAGTGACAGCTACACTAAGGCATGCGGTGCACGCACGCGGGCACGGACGCACCCACGCAGGCACCCACGCAGGCACGGACGCAGGCGCACGCACGCACGCACGCACGCACACACACACACACACACACACACACACACACACACACACACACACACACACACACACACACACACACACACACACACACACACACACACACACACACACACACACACACACACAGAGAGACGATGATGATGATGATGATGATGATGATGATGATGATGATGATGATCTTTATTTCGAAGGGTAACAGATAAGCAAACACATGCTTTTTTTTTTTTTTTTCATCCGACCATTGCCTCGCTAAGGGACTAACTGAGCATAGCTTGTGATTAAAACTTACAAAAATTGTAACAAACACACATATCTTCACAAATGCTTTAATAGCTGATGAGTTGTTCATCCATTAACATTTAAGGAGTAGATGACTTTAAAGGGAAACGAAGCGATTGAAACAAACAAACAAGAATTAAAAAAAAAAAATGATTTCAAGAAGCAAAAAGATCAGCACACACAGACATAGAAGAAGAGAGAGAGAGAGAGAGAGAGAGAGAGAGAGAGAGAGAGAGAGAGAGAGAGAGAGAGAGCAGTGTGAAAAGTTATCATCCACCTCTCTCTCATCCCCCTCCGCCCTACACAAACTTCAGGTGGCATGGCAGACGGAACAACTTTTTTTTTTTTTTTTTTTTTGCTGTTGTTGTTGTTGTTTGTTGTGTTGTTGTTGTTGTTGTTAAATCTCAGGAACCGATCTGTATAAAATCCTGAGAAAACCCAGTAATCGAAGTGTAACCTTTGGCCAACTGTGAAAACAACGGACATGTGACCAGGTTTGGTAGCTTTTGCGGTAAATGATCGCCTAATAGAATCATTTCTCCGGGTTCCATTCTTCTTCTTCTTCTTCCTCCTCGTTCGCTTTCCCGTTAGATGAGCATCCCGGTGTCCTCGATGAAGGCTGCCGTCAACACCGCAGCTCCTCCAGGGTGCCGTACGGTGGGCCCCTTGATTCCATTGACTGGCATATGTTTTGTCAGCAAAGGGAGGTGATTGCAGGTGGAAAATTGAAACACATTTTAAAAGACAATGCTGTTGATTAGTCTAAAATGTGTTGTTTTTGCAAGGAGAAAAAATAAGTTAAAAGAAATGAAGACATTTGAAATAGCTCCGTCAGTCAAAGATGGACAAACGAACTACCTGACAAAAACACGACGCCTTTCGACCTCTAGGTCTTCTTCAGGCAAACGAAACAACGCTCAGGACAATGGAAATGAAGAACAAGCCATCACTTATCTCCTCATAGTCGGCGCAAGATGGGGCGTTGATTGAAAACGAGGCCGTTGGGAAGGAGACAATGCAAGCTAACATAGTAATGATAATAATAAAAAATACTGATAGCAAGGATAATGATTATAATGATGATAGAAGAATTTGAAAACAAAATAATTTAGAGAAGAATACGATCACTTTTGGTGATAAAATGGCAGTAATAATTGTAGTATTCGACAGTGTCTGTACACACAAAACGGGAGAAAAGAGATGGGTTTGAAGATTATTGAACAACATGATGGTGGTGGCAACAGTGTTCGTGGCGATGATGATGGTGATAATGGCAATGGCAGTAATATCAATAACAACAATGGTGTTGATAATGATGGTAATAGTAGCAATGATAAAAAAAA
>JADBJO010007211.1:52500-58492 GCA_016801955.1 Conus betulinus
GCCGAAACGAGAGTTTTTTTGTTGCCTCAGTTGAGAGGAAATGGCGATACATGCTTGCATTGACTGAACCAGCTCGTTGACATGGCTGGGTTCTGCAGACTTTTGTAACTGAGTATCATCTGCAAAAGAGTGAGACAGAACAGATTGAGATGAGATGATATCAGACAAGCGTTTTGTATACAAAACAAACAAAACTGGGCCAAGGACAGAACCTTGTGGCACTCTATAGGCGATTAACGATGGGTTGGATTTGCAGTTTTGAATAGATACAGTTTGAGTGCAGTGGGACAGGTATGATTCAAACCAGTGAAGGGCTGTGCCAGAAACACCAAACACATGTTCTAAACGAGAGAGAAGAATGCTGTGATCAATGGTGTCGAAAGCGGCTGAGAGATCTAACAATGTCAAAACAGAGAGCTTTCCTTCATCAAGAGAAAGCAGGAGATCATTTACAACTTTCATCAGAGCAGTTCCAGTGCTATGACCGGATCTATAGGCCGACTGATGGATACCGAACAGTTGGTTGGACGATAAATGAGTGAAAGCTGAGACAACACAATTTTCTCAATACTCTTTGACACAAAAAACGACAGACTGGAGACTGGACGGAAACTTTTCAGATCGTTAGGGTTCAGTGTTGGCTTCTTCAATAGAGGGGTTACAATCGCACTCTTGTGCGCATCAGGAAAACAAAAAACACCAGAAAGTAGAGAATCATTGATCATCTTAGAGAATCATTGATCATCTTAGAGAATCATTGATCATCTTTCTCTCTCTGCACCGCCAGTTCTGGAAAATGTTTTCTGATTATCACGTTTCTTTCGGTAATTTCATTTTTTTTTTGGACTGCATTTATGTTTTGAATATTCACGCACTCCTCATACACGCACGCACGCACGTACACACACACCCAGAGAGGTGAAGCTCTCCATCCAGACCATATGCATCAATCAGTCAGCTGTTGACAGAAACCCTGTAGAGGCATGGAATATTCATGCCAGCCCCCAATTAACACTGCTGATAGACGCCGACACTGATGCCGCCTTGTTTTATCATTCCATGCTGGACGTGATATACCGTGCTTGTTTATTATGGGTTTGGGGGAGAAGCAAGAGTGTGTGTGCGTGCTTGTGTGTGTGTGTGTGTGTGTGTGTGTGTGTGTGTGTGTGTGTGTGTGTGTGTGTGTGTGTGTGAGAGAGAGAGAGAGAGAGAGAGAGAGAGAGAGAGAGAGAGAGAGAGAGCGTGTATGTGTGCGAACGCGTGTTCACGCGAAAGGATTAATTATAGAATGTCATACCTCTCAATGTCTTTTGGTCTCTAAGCAATCGCATATGCCTCTCTCTCTCTCTCTCTCTCTCTCTCTCTCTCATCTCTCTCTCTCTCTCTCTCTCTCTCTCTCTTCTCTCTTTCTCTCTCTCTCTCTCTCTGTGCATGTGTGTGTGTGCGCGCGCGCACGTCCGTGTCCGTGTGAGGGAGCCGGGGGGTGGGGTGGGGGGTCAGGGATGGAGGACGGGCTTGCATTGGAGACGCAGATATATATATATATATATATATATATAT
Organism: Conus betulinus; assembly: GCA_016801955.1. Taxonomy (NCBI): domain Eukaryota; kingdom Metazoa; phylum Mollusca; class Gastropoda; order Neogastropoda; family Conidae; genus Conus; species Conus betulinus. The sequence goes on from JADBJO010007211.1 coordinate 54,061, forward strand.
ACATACATATATATAACATTAGGATTAAAAGGCCACTCAGAGTGTTAAAAGTGCTCAACCAAGCAGGGAGCGACATAACAGTTTAAAATAGGGTTTAAAATGAAAAATTCAAAAAAACCTACAAATTTGTTTCAAGCCAAAGAGCTCATATATATATATATATATATATATATATATATATATGTGTGTGTGTGTGTGTGTGTGTGTGTGTGTGTGTGTGTGTGTGTGTGATTGATGAGTAATCAATCACATGATTGCCGTTCATTTAATAGCGACAGGAGTGCCTGATCTTAACGTTACCAGCTCTCCCCCACCAACTCACAATTTTCTGTCTACCTATATGCCGGGAATCTTTCTGTATCCGCCATGAAAAGTATAGCATTTGTGACATACCCATTGTGCTTATTAAACGAAATAATGATTATTACTTTTTTTTCGAGGATTACATGCAAAAAAAAAAAAAAATTAACATTCTAAACCCCCCCCCCCCCCCCCCCCCCCCCCAAAAAAAAAAAAAAAAAAAAAAAAAATCGTAACATTGTTCCTTTCTTTTCTTTTTCCTGGAAACTGCATGTTATAACTTTTACCTCTTTTTGTGTGTAAGTTTGTCTCTGTTTATTATCAGTTTTTCCCTGATTATTATCATCAGTTTTCTTTTGCTTATATATACTTTTCGTTTTTGTGGTCTTTTTGATACTTCATTTCTGCATATCGTTAGTTTTCTTCTTTTTTTCTTTCTTTTTCTTATTATTGTTATTACTTTTTTTGGTTATCATTACTTCTCCTTCATTTGTTTCTTTTCGTTTTTTTTTTTTCTTTTGGCTCATTCTATAATGCTATCACTCACACTACTCACACTGCCAACAGCATTCATATCACCACGGGTCATCAAAGTCGATGGGGGGGGGGGGGGGGGGGGGGGGGGGGGGGGGGGGCTCTCATCTTCGCCATCCCCTTTCAACAACAACCTCTACCTTCCCCCCGCCATCCCGTCCCCTCCTTGATCCACCCCACTACACCCCCACCTGCTTTCCTCAACAATCTCCTCACACCGAACTTTTTCTACGTAAAAACCTCTCCTTTTGTTAGTCGCTGTGCCTGCTGTGCAAATGATTGGTGTTGGCAGATTCCCACAAACCACTGCCTCGTGTCTCGTGTCTGGCACCCCAAAGGGCAAGGGGTAAGGAGGGCCCGTTGACGTGCTGCATGGAGACAGCTCCTGTCTGTTGAACAGATTGGCCCCTAAGGTGTGTGTTCAGCTTGCTGCTAAAATTCCCCCCTACCCCTTTCTGTTGTTTTGTTCTGGCATTTTTCTTTTGTTGTCTTTTCTTGTCTTCTGTTCTGGCAGTCACCTTTTTTTTTATCTTTCTCCACTCTTTTCTTTTCCATTTTATTTCTTGGGGATGGGGGTGGGGGGCACATGTTGTCTTCTCCCCTTCAATCAGCCCCACCACCTTCTCATCTATTGTCACCAACTTTTGTGTTCTTATCTTTTCATGTTTCCCCTTTGTCTAGTTCTTTTTTTCTGACTTTCCCCACATTTTCCTCACGGATTCTTTTAAACTTTTTCCTTTTTTTGTCCCTTTATGCCTACGTCTTTGTTAACCTTAACTAGGACGGGGGAAATCGTGCTGGTATTGCTTAATTGAACTATGTTGATGTGTTAGGGTTGACAGACCAAGGTTATCTCTGCACTCATACACGCATATGCGCACTCATGCATCCACCAAATATTCAGTTCTCCCCGGGAATGGGATGTTATGCATTCGCTTCTCTCCTAACACAAAAGAGAACAAGAAATACAGTTTCTACATACAATTACACATGAAAAATCCAAATACACGAAAGGAATAATCAAAACGTAAGAGACCAATTCTTCATAATCCCGGGCTTCATACTAAAATGGCTTCTTACTTTGCCAGGTTTTACACACACACACACACACACACACACACACACACACACACCACACACACACACACGCGCGCGCGCGCATACGCGCACGCGCGCACACACACACTTGCACACCACACCACAGTTATTGAACAAGTCACATCAAGTTTTCTTCAGCACTGGGTGATGGTGACGCCTTTGGTTGTCTGGCACTAGGTTCCGGGACTGGGTCTCTGTGCTCGTCTCTGGGGGCTCGACATAGAAATCTTCTTCTTTGTCTCTTCCCCCCCCCTCCTGGGTTTCGAACTCAGTCTTTCTTTCTCAGCTTGTCTTTTAACACTAAGACCATGCTCAGCACTTCTGTCGCCTTACACGTTTCACTTTCAACTCTCTGTCGCCCTCTCTCCGTCTCTCTCCTCTCTCTCTCTCTCTCTCTCTCTCTCTCCTCTCTCCTCTCTCTCTCTCTCTCATGGTGTTGTTGTTCTACCTTTTTCCCTCTCCTGTTCGGATGGACACAAACTACATACCTTTGGGCCAGGCCGTCATCCATGTTTGCTTCTCTACCACCTTGTTCACACGTACGCTGAATTCCCCTCTACACTTAATGAATAAACTCAAGACTCCTGTTCTTCAAGGTCTGGTTTACACAGCAACTTTCAGCGGACTGGGCCCACTCGATGCTCCGAGATCCTAGTGGTTAAATCCCCCCCCCCCCTCCCCCCCCTCCCCCCTTTCGCTATCAGAAGGTTCGAACTCGGGGAGGGGGTCCTGACTGCCTTAGGTGCCATTTGTCACGTGACATTTAGTTACCTGACCACTTCAACCTCCTTGACGCAGTTCTACCCGTACGCGCTAAGACGAGGGCGCTACTGCTAATCGGCCGATTACTTATTTCTCCACGACGCACGGCTTTCTTGGCGTCTTTTGTGAGAGGTTTAAGGCCTTTTGTGAGAGGTTTCGCTCCCTTGACAAATCTCTACTCTTCTTGCTCCTAACCTTTCTATTCTTTCTCCATTCTCCTCTTCTGATTTTTTGGTTTAATTTTCCATTTGTCTTACATTCTACTTTTTTTTCCCTACTGTGCTCTATATTTTTTGTCTTTGGGCTGTTTTCTTCCCCTTTTTTCTCGACTCCGTTTCTTTGGTTCTATATTTCTCTACCTTTTTTCTGCCTTTTCATTATTTCATGCAAAATGTATCCCCACCCCCCCTCCGGTCTTTCGTGCGTTTTCAGCATGCATCATTATTTTTACTCACCTACATTTTGATACTGTTTACGGTCTTTTCTCTCTTGCCTTCCCCCTCCGCCATTTCTTTCTGTTTACAGCTTCCCCACATTTCATTTTCTACGATTTTACACTTTCTTTTATAATTTTGTAAGTAAGACTTTTCAGCTGAGAACAACTTGTCTGATTTTTTTTTCTTTTTTTTTTTTTTTTTTTCTAATTCTCCTTTTTTCTTATCCTTACTACTTTTTTCTTTTTTCCAGTCAGCACTAGTGTCACCTACATTATCAATTTTTCATTTTTTTTTTCTTTTTCCTCTACGTTTTTGTCCTATCTTTTCCCGTACCTTTCCCCCCACGCATTGCTCATTTTTCCTGCCATTTTACCATTGTTTTCTTACATTCATTCCCCTTTGCCATCTATTTTTTTTTTTCTCTCTTCTACCTAATTTTTCTTTCTTTTTGTTACCTTTCGTACGTTTTCACACCTGTTTTCGTTTCCTATTTTCACTTTGTTTTTAACGTCAGTAGTTCGTTTGTAAGAGTCTCGGTAGTCTGAACAAACTAGTTCCTGACATAGGGGTCAGTCGGCAAGTTCAGTGGACTGTCATCGGGTGGGCATTATGGAGTCCTTCGAAAAAAAATAAAAACGTTCCATGACGCTTTCTTCTTCGCGATTAAGCAATGGAAGTGTGTGTGTGTGTGTGTGTGTGTGTGTGTGTGTGGGTGTGTGTGTGTGTGTGTGTGTGTGTGTGTGTGTGTGTGTGTGTGAGAGAGAGAGAGAGAGAGGAGAGAGAGAGAGAGAGACAGACAGACAGACAACAGACAGACAGAGAGAGAGAGAGAGGAGAGAGAGAGAGAGGAGAGAGAGAGGCGGAGAAGAGAGGTGGGGAGAGATAAGGAGAGAGAGAGCTAGGAGAGTAAAAGGTGTGTGTGGCTTGTGCGTGGTGTGTGTGTTTGTGTGTGTGTGGGTGTGTGTGTGTGTGTGTGTGTGTGTGTGTGTGTGTGAAAGCCAACTCAAGCGGTTACAGTCTCCAAAATGAAATGGTTGACTATCGCTCCAAACATGTAGAATCAGTCCTGATGAAGGCATGTGGGGGAGCTCGTTGTTAATTGAGACACAGAAGCTCGTTTTGTTTTGATCGTGACATTGTGGAGCTCATTTGTTTTAGTTGATTATGGCAAGTTGTAGCTATATACGAACTGACGAGGAGATTTGCAGAGAAAAGCGCATATCAATACATTACAATACATTCTTTGGTCTTTCTGTTTACCACAGATAGTAAGTCATTTTTCTAAGATTAATTTTTTAGCA
>JADBJO010007211.1:64134-66634 GCA_016801955.1 Conus betulinus
TGTGTGTGTGTGTGTGTGTGTGTGTGTGTGCGTGCGCGCGCGCGCGTGCGTGCGTGCGTGCGTGCGAGCGTGCGTGCGCGCGCGCGCGCGCGCGCGTGTGTGAGTGTGTGTGTGTGTGTGTGTGTGTGTGTGTGTGTGTGTGTGTGTGTGTGTGAACACCACTGTCTAAACTCCGAGTTGATATAAATGCAAACTCACAGAATCCCAAAACACCCCGTGCAAATCGCCAGAAGCAGGATGCTAGATTAGCATCCTCGACAAAAGGCAAACCCTGTTACAGAAGGAGAGAAATAAAGCACAACTTTCGTACACAGAAATTCGGTCAACCCAGTCACGAATAGCATTCCATAGGGGGATGACCGTGTCCGAAGTAGATGGTTGGCGTGCAATTTGATTCGATCAGTCCTTTCTCAGTCCTCTGTCTCTTCAGCGGTAGTCGAACAGCAGATCATGTTTCCTGTTTGTGTTGAAAGTCTGGTCTATTTTTCCAGCGTTACAGTGTGGACTTATTTCCTTTGCCTCAACACTGTAAAAATAGGGGGGGGAGAGAGAGAGAGAGAGAGAGAGAGAGAGAGAGAGAGGGGGGGGGGGGGGGGGCTCAGAACCCAGAACTCAGAACTAAAAAAAGAAGTTTAATATGATTATTGATCCAGGACTGAGCATTTAGACAAAGCCTGTTCTTCCAGTCTGTCTAAGAGAGAGAGAGAGAGAGAGAGAGAGGAGAGAGAGAGAGAGAGGAGAGAGAGAGAGAGAGAGAGAGAGAGAGAGAGATTTCGGCGAACGGCATGATTATCATTAGCAACTCAAATGTGACTCCAAGCTCATCCTATGATTATCATTTGCATGGACAAGACATGGAATTGACTTGTCCCCCAATCCCCACGCTCCACTCCCCCCCCCCCCCCCCCCCCCCCCCCCCCCCCCCTCTCTCTCTCTCTCTCTCTGACTGAGACGACCCGTTCTTTACTTCCCATTTCTTCCCCTATCTCCCATCCATCACATCACACACACCACACACACACACACACACACACACACACACATCACTTACCTCTTTCTCCAACCTAAGTCACAAAACCCAAGCCCACAAAAACAATATTGCCTATCATCATCATCATCACCATCATTATCATCATCATCATCGTCGTCGTCGTCGTCGTTGTCGTCGTCGTTGTCATCATCATCATCATCATCATCATCATCATCATCATCATCATCATCATTTTCACAGTCATCGTCGTCGTCGTCGTTGTCCTCGTTGTCGTCGTCATCATTACCCAGCAACAGTACATTACGGATGTAAACGTTCGTCTGGTTGGATTCATTAATCCACTGTGTAACACGCTAATGACACACAATCCGAACGTCACCGCTCTGAATCATGGTCACTGTTACGGTGAGCGGGAAAGACTGTAACCCGGAATTCTCTCCACAGTGCACGGAAAAACCTCATGGCGAAAGCTTGGCCGTGTCAGGAGTTTGTACTGTCGTCGCCTGTCACAAGAACACAGCATCGAACTGAGGCTGCGGGATGCACACAGCATTTGCTTGACAGTGGCGTTTTTTCGACGGTGGGGCTCTGTAGTCATGAAACAAAAGGCTGGTGCACCCATGAGAAACGCTCCGTGGAGGTTTCTGTCGTGTGTCATCCAGTAGCTATTCCACAACGGCATCTGCACGATGGTAGTTATGTCCCCTTGGCGTCTTATGGAATGCACTGCGCGTACCTGCACCCTATGTGAACACAGCTCAGGCTTCCAAGAGTGGTGCAGGATTGCTCCCACCTGGCTCGTTCGGCATTTGAAGACAGTGCTTCTCTGGGTCCCCACCGGCACCTTCAGCTGTTTCTTCTTTTTTCTTATCCACTGGGTAACAAGCCAACGACAGAAAATCGGAACGCCTTCACATTGGAACACGACCACTGTTACACAAACAATTCAACTTCATGTATGAGTATCATGAGTCGATTCAGATCTACGTTTTGGGTTTCGCTTTGTATGTGTCAACTTTGATGTGATGAGTGTTTTTTACCAGATGACGCATGCACAATTTGCATAATGATTCCGGACTTCTCTTTAAAGAAGCAGAATAAGTAGATAAAATGCCAGAAGCTTCCAAAGATTGTTTATTGAATATGCAAGCATGGTGACTGGCTGTAAAACGTGATGGTTTCCCATCCTTCAAGAAAATTGCATGCATTATGATTGGCTGAGTTACGTCATATTTCTGAAACATTCTAGAATGCTACACAACTGTTGAATGGCTGTCTCACGTCGAGTTTCCTTAACTTTCGATTTCATGATCTGAAAATGAGAATAAACGAGTGGAGGAGAGGATTGAAACTGGAATTGGACATGTATGAGGAGGAACGTTTTTGTTTGGGGGGACCCTTCCAATATGATAGTTAACTACTGATCTGAGAATCATCTGTTGTACTTGAAGACCTTGACCATTGTTATCAGAGTGGACTACTTCTTCTCTGTTCGGATCGATTCAACGT
>JADBJO010007211.1:79134-81634 GCA_016801955.1 Conus betulinus
AAGGAACACACACACACACACACACACACACACACACACACACACACACACACACACACACATACAGAGAGAGAGAGAGAGAGAGAGAGAGAGAGAGAGAGGGAGAGAGAGAGAGGAGAGAGAGAGAGAGAGAGAGAGAGAGAGAGAGAAGCTGTTTCGAGTAGACATTTGCGAACAAACAACAAAAACAACAACAACGGGGAGGATGACAACAGCAATAATGGCAAAAGCAAAACCAGTTCTCTAGTCTGTTCTATAGTATCATATCAATCCAGTTTTGGATAAATGTCAGTTGGTGTTTGTTCATTTCTCCTGATGTTGTGTCCAGTATGGGGTCTATGGGCAAGTTTGGTACAAAACGTTTCTCAGGATGCTTTCTTGTTTATTCTGTTTGCTCTGTGCTGTCATTTCTGCTAAGCGATTCGGTGTCATAAGCAGCATTGCTTGGGGTTATGGGCATGTATCTCTTTCATCATGGAACTAAACGTTACCCCATATATTTGCTATTATTTTATTCTATACTATCTCTTAAAAGGCTTAATGATGCAATGTGAGGTTGAAGGGGCCAGGTTGGTCCAGTGGTAGAGCAATGAAATGGCAAAGAGACGTTTTGAGGTCAAGTACCCTGACATTCAGCATGCTGGTTTTCATTTGGCTGATCGCCTTAACGCGTGGTCATCAAGGTGCCATCGGTCCAATATTAGACACCCTCCCCCCTCCCCTCCACACATGTCCTGGAATGGCTGTCAAATTGTCATATTATCACCAAAAGTTGTCTCGTTGTTCTCTCTTTATTGCTTTCGCAACATTTCCATCATCATCACATCATTAGCATTGTAATTATTGCTATCATTATTATCATCAACATCATTTGTTTCAATTCGCCTTGTTTCCTTCGCCATGGCCTCGTCTTCATTCAAGGCCCATCTTGCGCCGAATTTGACAAAGAGAAATGATTGCTCGTTCTTCATTTGTCTTGTCCTGAGTGGAGTGTTGCTTATCTTGTCTGAAGAAGACCTAAGAGGTCGAAACGCGTCGTGTTTGTCTTGTGATTCGTTCGTCCTCGTTGTTCGGCAGAGCTTTTATAGATACTTTTTTGAAAATACGTTTGGATGGTTTGTGCGTTATCCTTGAATGTGGCGACTTGTTGTGGTGCATTTGTTAGCAGTATCGTGCAGAGAGTTCTGTGCGCATTGTCTGGAGAAGATCACACGAATGCAATGCACATTGTCATCGCACACAGAATCCCCCTCAGCCAGGCACAGTCAGGTAATGGCATAGCAGGCACCATTCTAGGCTGCCAGACTGCCTCACTGGTGATAACATCAGTTTGGTCTTCTGTGCCCATGCTTGTCTGTCTCTCTATCTATTCGTGAATGTCGATCAGCTCCTCTGTTCTTTGTCTTTTACTCAATGTGTACGTGTTATTGTGTATATGTGCACGTCCAGACTGTGCATGTGTGCATGCGCCCGCATGCAATCGTGTGTGTATGCATCAGTATGTATGTCTGTATGTATTGTGTGTGTGTGTGTGTGCGTACGTGTGTGTGTGTGTGTGTGTGTGTGTGTGTGTGTGAAAAGGATAGAAAGGCAGGTATATATCAATAGGCTGGAAACTGCAGAGTACGATACCTAGGAAACTCTCGAGCACACGTGCATCCGATCATACGAATGGCAAGTGAATGTCACGTCGTTTTTTCTGTTGGCACGCTGCCGGGAACAGGACCGTCTGCCGCGTTGGCCTATACATCCATCCATCCATCCATCCATCCATCATCCATCCACCATCCATCCATCCATCCACCTCACCACCAATCGCCATCGCCCTTTCTTTCCAAGGTAACCTGACCCACGGAAAAACAGAAACGGTGGTCTCAGTTCCCAGTTTCAACGTTTCCATAAGTCTCAGTGCTGCCAAAGCTTCAGAGTTCACACTCGATCGTTTTCAGTTTGCAAAGCACGATGACTGCAGGCGAGAGTGGAAGATGAATGTATGACCACTAAGGCTTTCATCAGGTCAGACAAACTAGTGCAAGAAACAGACGTGTGTGTGTGTGTGTGTGTGTGTGTGTGTGTGTGTGTGTGTGTGTGTGTGTGTGTGTGTGTGTGTGTGCGTGAGAGAGAGAGAGAGAGAGAGAGAGAGAGAGAGAGACAGAGAGAGAGAGAGAGAGAGAGAGACGCTTCAGACGCTTCAGATACATTTTTATTAACAATGGCCTACATAGCCTTTATGATACATAATATGTGCAGCGCCGAAAAAGAAAACTTATGATCCAAAGAAGCATAAATGGCGACGGATTACGTAAATGTTAATGATGAGGCTCGAAGCCATTTAGAAGAAAAATAAAATCATGTCGTTCTTTTTCGTCACTCAAAATGAATATGTTATTTTTTTGTTTAAGTCACAACATGATCATAGACACAAGTGCCTCACCCAGGCACATATATTCACTGTTATAAATCTTTCCTGCACTGTCACATCTATCATCACCGTCCGCTT
>JADBJO010007211.1:111634-117281 GCA_016801955.1 Conus betulinus
CAGACACACACACACACACACACACACACACACACACACACACACACACACACACACACACGCACGTACTCAGAACACGCGCGCGCGCGCACACACACACACACACACACACACACACACACACACACACACACACACACACACACACACACACACACACACACACACACACTGGAACATAATCTTGCATACATAAAACACACTATATGACACGGTGAACAGCTCATATGTACACGAGCAAAGTGTGCAAATGACATTTAAATATAGTAATTTAGTAATATTTCAGGTGGTATCCTGCAACTATATAAGTCTCACAGCGTCATATTCCATAGTTTCCCCTCTCTTCATATCCGCGAAATGTACATACCTAATACGTGTGAGCCACATCTTCTCATACCCGCGAAACGTACGTCACATACCTAGTTCTTGTGAAAAACATATCTTATCATAACCCCGAAACGACGTACATCACATACTTAGTACGTGCGCAGCAGCACATCCTCTCTTAAGCCATGTGCGGCAAGGCAAATGTCTCCAATCCTATACACGCGAAATGTGTCTCGTCTCTTCATAAACTTCACAAGATGCAGCTCTTAATACAGGGGCCCAGCATGCCGTGTGTGTCTGTACGCTGACAGTGATGTTCTCTACATGTGGATACCCTGCAGTCGCCGACAGTCTGGTTCTGGAATAATCTGATCCTGGAATCGAGTTCCCTCGTCGTTCGTGTGGATAACGAATGAAATATCTGTGTTATTCAAATTTAGTTTTTTACCTTTTTTTACGCAAGTGTCTTCCTCGGAGAGAGAAGGGGGGGTGAGAGGGGGTGGGGTGGGGGCTAGGGGAGGGTTCGACGGGGGGGGGGGGGGGGGGGGGGGGGGGGGGGTTCCACTCAAAACTCTTTCGATAATATCAGTTCCTTTCTGACCTGTGCATAGTATATTTCTGGTTACCAGAGTGCGTGTTATGGACGAGGAATTTAGAGAAATAGTACCTAAAATGAGTTCACTGAGACTGATATTGTTAGTTACTGCTAGTTACTTTCACGAGCAGATAGAAACGCTTATCAATCATCTGCAGTTCACGTTTATTAGACCACTGAAGAGTTCAGACTCTGAGTGAGTGAACAGCAACAAGACAAACCTAAACTTTTTTCAGCCATTTGCCTTTCATTTTCACTGTAGCAACACTGAGTCAGTCGTGAACCTACCTGCCTCTCGCCAGCTCTCTCCCCTTCCTCCCCCTCCCTCCTCTCCCTACCCCACCCCTCCCCTCCTCAAACACGTGTGCATGCAATATACATCATCGGAGGCCAGCGAAGCACACGCAGACTGGCGTACCTCATCAGGCTGAAAGCATACAGGCACGCACGTTGTCCTACCTGCCTGACCGGAAAACTGAAGAGGACATGGCTGTCCAAGTCAATGTCCCGAAGGTATCAGGTCAAAAGACATCTGATTTCCTTCCCATTGTTACCATGATTATAGTGGATATCTGGATCACGTGATCAACTGGACACTACACAGACGCACACAGACACATTCAGAGGACACAGAGACACGCACAGACATACACAGACACACACAGGCACACACACACACACACACACACACACACACACACACACACACACACACACACACACACACACACACACACATGGATAGATGGAGAGAGAAAGACAGACAACAGACACACACAGACACACACAGACACACAAACACATACACACACACATGGATAGATGGAGAGAGACAGACACATGGAGAGAGGAGAGAGAGAGAGAGAGAGAGAGAGAGAGAGAGAGAGAGAGAGAGAGAGAGAGATAACATACATACATACATACATACATACATACATACATAGAAAATAAACAGATAGACAGACAGTTCGATAGATAGAGACTTGGATGTCTAAAACCATAAAAAGACAGTCAATATCGAAAGAGACGACCAAGTGTTGACGTGTATCAGGTCTGTCCAGAATTACCCTATGTTTAGTACGTAAAAACACTGCTGTCAGATTAAAAGAAAACAAGAAAAGGAAAAAAAAACAATACAATACATGAAATAGGAAACTATCAATAGAGGAAGAGCCGCTCTGGTGACTAAATGGATCAATCGCCAGGTTTAGACTCAAATATATGTGAATTCTACAGCACTGAGAACAACAGGAAAGTGGAAGCCTCGACACTGCAACAAGAGGAGATCGAGAATTATAGCAAGAACAAGCCGGAAGATCAACAGAACAACGGATATAAAAGACCACCCAGACGGAAACGAAACAGACCATGAATGAACAACATCGATAACAGAACAAAAGCAAGAAAACACCGGAACAAAAGCAAAACCAATAACAGGGAGGGGGGAAAAAGCAGGAGCAACACACAAACACCAAGAACAGCAACAACAAACAAGAACACAACAAAACAGGTCGCATGAGAACAACATCTGCATGGTAAGCTAAGTGACAAGATCCTGTTTTAAATTGGCAGCAACAACGGGGCAATAATACCCACGAAGAATCAAACAACAAGGCAGAAGAGAGACAAGAATCGTGGGAGTATCGTCACACAGCAACAACAACAACAACACATCCCAACCAACAACCAGACCACCACCCCCCCACCACCACCACCCACCACCATCATCACCACCACTACCACCACCACCACCACCACCACCATCACCCTCCAGCAACAGCCATGTGGAAAGCCTTCATCAACCGAACGACCCAGGTGGGTCGGACGGCAAGATGACCCGGGAGATGAGGGTCCTGCTGGCGGCCACAGTGGCCACCAACCCTCCTGGGCCTCCTCCTGCAGATCGTGGCGGTGTCCACCAACAGCTGGCTGCTCCTGGAGCTGCCCGAGGACCTAGGGCTGAGGCCCAACGCCACGGGGAGGCAGCTGGTGTCGGCCTACACGGGGCTGTGGAGTCTGTGTCGGGTGGAGCTGGTCCGATACTTCAGGGAGGACGGCGTGTTGGAAAGGGCGGAACGTGAGTTGGAGTGAAGTAGTGTGGGTGATGGTGGTGGTGGTGTGGTGGTGGTGGTGGTTGTGGTGGTGGTGGTGTGGTTGTGTGGTGGTGTGGTGCCTCAGTCTCTGGTCCTGTTTTCTCTCACTGCCTCAGTCCCTCTGTCTGTTTCACTCACACTCACTCTCTGATCTTTCTCTTTCTCCTCTCCATCTCTCTCTCTCTCTCCCCTCTCTCTCTCCTCTCTCTCTCATCTCTCTCTCTCTCTCTCACTCACTCTCTCTGTCTGTCTCACTCCACTCACTCTCTCTCTCTTTCTCTCTCTCTCCCCTCTCTCTCCTCTCTTCCTCCTGCTCTCCCCCCCCCCCCCTCCCTCTCTCCCCCCCTCTCTCTCTCTCTTCATCCGTCTTCCCCCCTCCCTCTCTCTGTTCTGTCTGTCTATCAGTCTTCTCCTCCCTCCTCCCCTCTCTCTCTCTCCCTCTCTCTCTCTCCCCTCTCTCTTTTTCCTCTTTCTTTCTTTCTTTCTCTCTCTCTCTCTCATGTAGTATGGGTGTGGATGTGAATGTGGTGTTGTGTGATGTGGATGTGGTATGGTACCGTTTTGTTTGTGATGTAAGAATGGTACGATGTTGGGAGGTCTGGATATGGTAAAGGTGTTGTGTAGCGTATGTGTGGTATGGTGTAGTGTGGTGTAGGCGTGGTATGTGGTGTGTGGTGTATGTGTGGCAATGGTGTAGTGTGGTGTAGGCATGATATAGTATTGTGTGGTGTAAGTATGGTATGGTGTGTGGTGTAGGTATGGTATGGTAATGGTATTGTGTAGTGTATGTGTGGGATGGTGGGTAGTGTGTGTGGGTATGATATGGTGTTGTGTGGTGTAGGTATGGTATGGTGTTGTGTGGTGTAGGTATAGTATGGTATTGTGTAGTGTATGTGTTGGATGGTGTAGTGTGGTGTGGGTATGATATGGTGTTGTGTGGTGTAGGTATGGTATGGTGTTTGTGTGGTGTATGTGTGGGATGGTGTAGTGCGTGTGGGATGGTGGTATGGTGTAGGTATGATGTGGTATTGTGTGATGCATGTGTGGGATGGTGTGGTATGGTGTAGGTATGATGTGTGTGTTTGTGTGGTGTAGGTGTAGGATGGTGTAGTGTGGTGTCGGTATGATATGATGTTGTGTGGTGTATGTGTGGGGATGGTGTAATATGCTGTAGGTATGGCATGGTGTTGTGTGGTGTAGGAATGGTATGGAGTTATGTAGGCGTGGAAATGGTTCTCCAAAATGCAAAATAGTCTATGGTGCTGTGAGGTGTGTGATGTGGCATTATTTGGAGACTCGTTGCTCTGCACCAGGTTTACACTGTTTTAAAATGTGCACCACAATCGCCGTACTGACTCGGGTCTGTTCCAAACACCACGATGTTAACAGGACATTTATTTCACCATTACTCATCACATTGCTATCATGTTGTGCTTTATTGCATTGGATTGATCGATGTTGGGATGCATGCGTTGAAACAAACTATGTTATACCGCGTTATGTTGTATTATGCTCTTATTTATCTGTGTAGGGTCGTGTTGGAAGATGCGCACCATTGAAATTTTGAGGAAGACTCTATATAAACACGGAAACCTGAGGGGCGTGTGTGTGCGGTGGGGTGGGGTGGGGGTGGGGGTGGGGGGGGGGGGGGGGGGGGGGGGGGGAGGAGTGATTTAGATCTACGAAGGGTATCATAGTGTGCGGGGGACAACTTTTGAAGAAGCTTCTTCCTTTGAGCATAGTAAGTTAGGACTGGAACATTATGGTTGGGTGTGATCAGGAACACTATAAGACGATCTGTCAAAAAGACAGCAGTTGCAGACAACAAAACCAGCACACTACATGTCGTGCCGGCCGTCATACATCAGGAACTCTCTAAGACGATCTGTCCAAAAGACAGCAGTTTGCAGACACAGAATCAACTCGCTACGTGGTAGTGCCGCCGTCCTACAATTACTACCGATAATGTCCCGTCTTCTTCTCTTCACCATCAGATGACCATACCCCCCGTCGATTTTGTGTGTGTGTGTGTGTGTGTGTGTGGGTGTGTGTGTGTGCGTGCGTGCGTGCGTTGCGTGCGTGCGTGCGCGCGCGCGCGTGTGTGTGTGTGTGTGTGTGTGTGTGTGTGTGTGGGTGTTGTGTGTGTGGGTGTCTGTCTGTCTGTCTGTCTGTCTCTCTCTCTCTCTCTCTCTCTCCTCTCTCTCTTTTGCCTATCTGTCTTCTGGTCTGTCTGTCTGTCTGTTTGTCTGTATGTCTCTCTCTGTGTTCTAATCTATCTATCTATCTATCTATCTATCTACTATCTATCTATCTCAATTTCTCCTTTCTCTCTCTCTCTCTCTCTCTCTCTCTCTCTCGTCTCTCTCTCTCTTCGCTCTCTATATATTATATATATATATATATATATATATTATATCGTCTATCTATCTATCTATCTATCTATCTATCTATCTATTTTTGACTGTCTACTTTTTCTATTTATGTATTGGTCTATCTATTTATCTATCTATATGTGTTCCTCTATCTCTCTTTCTCTCTTTATATCTCTTTCTCTCTTTCTATATTTCTATCTATACATCTATATTCACAGCCGTCATAGTAACGGCGTCATTTTTCGTGTCTGGGTTATAAT
>JADBJO010007212.1:5000-7500 GCA_016801955.1 Conus betulinus
TCAAACGCTTTTAAGGCGCCGATTTTCGAACACCAAACGATCTGGGTGTGTGGAGAAACGAACAGGCATCCTATTTACATAAATTCTGCTGTAAAATCTGTTAGGTTTTGGTTAAAACTAGCAAGCATGGATGAGCGTAGATTACCATATGAGGCTTGTCGTGTGTTGTTTGATTTGGACGAACGTGATACGAGAAACTGGGCTTCAAATGTTCGTTGTAAATTATACATATATGGGTTTTGTTATGTCTGGTTGAACCACGGGGGTTGATGCAACTAATGAGTTTCTCCGAATCTTTAGAGATAGACTAATTGCGTGCAGATGGCAAGAGTGGAATTATCATATCAGTAATAGTGAAAGATGTTATGTTTACAGGACGTTTTGCACTGTGCCTAAAGTTTAAAACTTACCTATCGTTTAACCTGGATAGGCTTTTTAAATTAAAGTATGTAACTACTACATTCAGACTTGGTATTCCTGAAACTGCTGTGCATTATCACCGTCACCGATTCCATAGCGAAGAAGATTTTAATATGCCAGCTTTGTTTAGAGGAGATAGAAAGTGAAGTGCATTTTGTGTTGTGTTGTCCTGTCCTGCAAAACTTAAGAACTCAGTATATACCTTTGAAGTATTGCAACGTCCCAAATGATTTCAGATTAGCGCTTCTTTTTGGCATGTACTCATGAACAGTCAGACATTTGTCAGTTTATCTATCTAATATCTTGAGATCGTTTCTGACTTCACGTCAGTTACATGTGTCTAGTTCTCATGGGTGCTTCTATGATTGTCAATTACAGAGGGATCTCTATTAGTGATATTAGTATAAAATCTTTGGGACAATTATTGATAATCGACTGCAAGAATGGGTAGAGGAAAATAATATCACAGGTGATTATCAAGCAGGCTTCAAGAAGGGTTACTCAACAATTGATCACATGTTTACATTGCTTGCACTTGTGCAGAAGCAGTTTTCTTACATAGGAAGTTATACGTAGCTTTTATAGATTTCGAAAAAGCGTTTGACTCCATTAATAGAATCTCCTCTGGCCCATTTTGACAAAAAATGGTATTAAAGGAAAACTCCATAGATGTATTAGAAGTATGTATGATAGAGTAAGAACCAGAGTCCGTTGTGGAGCGAAACTTACTGACTATATTAATTGTTCTAGAGGAGTCAAGCAGGGAGATGCATGCAGCCCTATCTTATTTTCTTTGTTTATTAATGAGTTAGCTTTTGATGTAATCAACAATGGTAAACATGGTGCTTTATTATCGCTCGATGCTTTTGAATTGTTTATCCTTCTGTGGCCGAGGATGTTTTTTTGATGTCCGAAACTGTTATAGGGTTGCAAACACAATTGAATAGCTTGCAACGTGCCGCTAGATCATTGCAGTTGAAAGTTAACATGGAAAAAAGTAATATCATTGTATTTCGTAAAGGTGGTTTATTAAGTGTAAGGGAAAGGTGGGTATACGATGGTACTCCTATGCCAGTTGTCAATGCATATAAATATTTAGGAATATTATTCTCAACACGCTTGAGTTTTGTTGGCGCATGCAAAGACCTTTCGAGTAAAGCGAAAAATGTTGTGCTTTGTATCATGAAAAAGTTACATGTTCTTAATAATTCTTCATTCATGTTATTTATAAAGCTATTTGATTCTCAGGTTCAACCGATTGTACAGTACGGCTCTGAGCTATGGGGGCTCGAAAAAGCGGCTATCTATTGTGAATCTGTTCAAATATTTGCTCTGAAAAGGTTTCTTGGTGTAGATAGACGGACTCCAAATGATCTAATTTACGGTGAACTAATCGATTTCCCATTTACATTACTTCTGCTGTCAGATGTATCCGCTACTGGCTGAAACTGTTACAAATGGAAGACTTTAGAATTCCTCGTAAGGCGTACAATATGTTGTATGACTTAGATGCTAAAGGCAAAAGTAACTGGGTGTCCAAAGTGCGCCTTTGTCTATTTGAATACGGATTTCACTTCTTGAAATCGCCCTTGAATTATTCTTATTTCGTGCCGTAATTTGATTTCATGTAACTATTGTACTTGTGTGTTCACACACCCCTTCATTAGGGCCTTGGCCTGTTATATGAATAAATCATCTGAATCTGAATCTCTCTCTCTCTCTCTCTCTCTCCTCTCTCTCTCTCTCTCCATTTTTGCTCTTTTGACCTCACCTTCCATTCCCCACCCTCATCCCTTACCCCCCCCACCACTTAATGTATGCCGATATTACAATAATGTTCCTACGACGTCAGAATATCCTTGTTTTATGTGCATGTGCATGTTTGTCTGTGTGTGCATTTGCACGTGCATGTGGATGTGTAATGTGCGTGTGTGCATCCGTGGGCTACATGTACGTGTCTGTCTGTCTCTCTGAGAAAGAGACAGACAGACAGACAGAGAGACAGAGACAGGGAGACACAGAGAAGGGGAGGGGGGGGGAGGGAGCGATGGAGAGCAAGTGCACGTGCGTGTGTGTGCAC
>JADBJO010007212.1:47500-57500 GCA_016801955.1 Conus betulinus
TTGAATATGAAATATGTAAGCCGATATCTAAGTCTTTGGCTTTCAGATAAGTCAATATTTGGAGGGGGGGGGGGGGGGGCTACTCCCTCCCTTTGCATTTAATAGGTTCAAGTGTAGAATTAAAAATTCCTCGCCTAACACACTTGCATTATCAATTCATTTAATCAAAATGAAAATGAAACAGAATGCAGCGTTATTGAAAAAGTATGCTAAAATACAAATAATCACATAAAACAAAGCATAAAGTAACGTATACTTTCGTGTATGATACTGAACAGACAAGTAAATGTTCGATAAATATGCCTTCTTCACACGACACAAACAGTAAACAAAAAATGCACAAAACGGAACTCATATGAAAGAGGCAGGGAAAGCCAGCATAAGTCTAAAAAAAAAAAAAAAACGGGCATGAAGGAGAGAGAGGGAGGGAGGGAGGGAGGGAGAGAGAGAGAGAGAGAGAGAGAGAGAGAGAGAGAGAGAGAGAGAGAAACTGGGTAAGAAGTGAAATGGATGCGAGTGGTGTGTGTCCGTGTGTGTGTGTGTGTCCGTGTGTGTGTGTGTGTGTGTGTGTGTGTGTGTGTGTGTGGTGTGTGTGTGTGCGCGCGCGCGCGCGCGCGCGCACGTGTGCGCGTGTGTGTGTGTGTGTGTGTGGTGTGTGTGTGTGATGGAGGAAGAGGAGCGGGTAAGGGCGTGGAGGAGGGGGGGGGGGGGGGGTTGGTGGAAGGGTGGAGAGAGGAAGAGAAGGAAGGTAGAGAAAGGAGGGGGTGGAATGGAATGAAATGTCAAAAGCCCTAGACGATAAACGTACTGAACAACAACCAATGCGTAATACTCGTCAACTACGCATATTGCGCTGTAAACTGCTGTGAGTGTGGCAATACAGGAAACGATATCAAAGCATATTTTAAGGGGAATGAAGTGAAAGAAGGGATAGAAGGGGTCAGTCGCCGATGGCGGCCAATGCTACCCTAGCAGAGAGAGGGGTGAGTGGGAAACAGAAGTGATTACTTTTTTTTTTAAATGGCCTTCCCTCTTGGACCCGTTTTGAGATCAGTGAATTGGCACTTATTTTTTCAAGTTCCACAAGAAGTAAAAAGCGATGTTATTGTTTCCTTCTTCTTTTTTTTTTGTGGGTCATCCAACCTCCAGTTTTTTTCCCACTCTCTCTTTCTTTTTTTTTTTTTCATTTTGTTCTGATATTTTTTTACCCGTGGGGTTTCCATAATCTTATTGTTTCCAAGTACTTTTCCCGAAACCGATTCACACTCACCATGCATTGTGTGTGTGTGTGTGTGTGTGTGTGTGTGTGTGCGCGCGCGCGCGCGCGTGCGTGCGTGCGTGCGTGCGTGTGCGTGTGTGTGTGTGCGTGCGTGCGTGCGTGCGTGCATGTGTGTGTGTGTGTGCTTGTTTCATAGAATGTTCATCATACGTTACTTTGCTCAACACGTATTTGCCAAAAAAAGATTTCTCTCCCCAAAATCTCTCTATAATTTTTGTCAAATGATGTCGTCTACTAATCGGAAACAAATGCTTGTATTGTCAAAGTATATAAGATTATCTCAAGTGTTGTAAATTATTGGTCTATTTCAGCATTAACTGGCAATTCATGTTTTATTTTGGCTCGTTTGTTTTCCCTTTCCTGTTATTGCTTAAAAACACACCCTTCCTCCATACCCCAAAAGGGGCAAAAGGAATAAATATTGTATTGTAGTGTGTGTGAGAGAGAGAGAGAGAGAGAGAGAGAGAGAGAGAGAGAGAGATTACAGATGGACATTTGCTTGCTGGTTTAAGTGCTCTAACTTTTGATACTAAGGGGTGTTTTTCCTTATTTTTTTTTTAATCTTAGGATGGCCTTAACGGAAACACAAGCAAAATGTGTGTTGAAAGCGAACATATCCAGCCCATTCTTCTTGATATCGCCAAGTCTTTATTCTTATGATATAAATACCCAATATAAATACCCTCTATAAATACCCAATAAAATAATAATAATATCGCCAAGTCTCCAGCTTTAACACATTTCTGCCATTCGCTAGCCCTGCCCATCTTCTGTTGTCGTTCTGGCGGTGGTATGTAATGCTGGGTTCCCTTGTCATTCCCTTCAAGGAGAGCTGACCATACATCCTATGTCTGTTACGGCACATCTCGTGAGCATAGGCGTCAAACCTGAATGTCTCTGCTGAAGGGGACCCCAAACTCCGAAGCTCGATTCAAGACTAGGGTGAGGCAATAATGTCCTTCAGGAGAAGTCCTTTTGACTGAATTCCCCTTCTGGAGGTACTGCATGGTACTGTTAGAAGCATCTGACATTGAAGGGACTGTTGGTGTTTGGAGCAACTTTCTCCACAGAAGAAGAAGAGGAAGAAGAAGAAGAAGATGACGAAGAAGAAGAAGAAGAAGAAGAAGAAGAAGAGAAGAAGAAGTAGTAGTAGTAGTAGTAGTAGTAGTAGTAGTAGTAGTAGTAGTAGTACATGAACAAAAAGGAGGAGGAGGAGGGGGAGGAGGATGGAGGAGGAGGAGGAGATGAGGAGGGAGAAGAAGGTACTTCAGACCTCACCTCGCTTTCAGACAGAAGGTCGGATGGGGGTGAAGGGCGGAGAACAAGAAGGGAGATAACAGAGTAGAACAAAAGAAAGGGACACGTTGGGGAGGAGCGGCATAGGGGAGGTAAGAACAATTGCTGGAAACAGGCATAGGGCGAAGAAGCAGACGGGTCAAATAGGAGGTGAAAAACTTATTCATCTTTGACGATGTGTTTGTGGCAACAGTATATACCTACGCACGTTTCTGAAAGACGCAAAAGATTGCACGCACCAGCCTGGTTATTTATTAACTCCGCTAAAAAACAAAAAGTTTTTTTTTTCATTTGTCTCTTTTTTATTGGTATGCTGGTTTGTCCGTTAACAGGCTCACACAGAAACTACTGAATCGTTGTTTTTTTTTTGTTTGTTTTTTTAGAAAATTTGGTAAAAAGATTACATTTGGCCACTAAACAAACGTCGATGTAGATCCAGATCAAACGGAGAATCCTTCAGGATCCGTTGGAGCTAAGCGGAAGTGTGCACTCTCCCGAATCCCTGTCGTAATACTGAATGTACCTATACATTTACAATCCTAACAAAGCACTACTCGTCCGCTGTAGGCAACAGACCATCAAGAACATGGCACTGGGTGCAGGGTTTCAGATTGTGGCCGATCAGTTTGAAGTGTATCCGAAAAGTTGTGCTGCACGTTGAGCATAAGAGATCTGCGGGAACTGGACTCTCAAAGCTCACGTTTCCTGTGGGACTCTTTGCTATCCCGTGCAACTCGTAAGAGGCAGCACCTCTGCAGATGGAGCCTCCCCAGGCGGGGCGGCCCGACGCCAATGTTTCCCAGGTCTCTGGATCAGCGTTGAAGTTCATCAATGAGGAGCTGAGCGTGTCCTTGGGGCGCTTTGTCCTTACCCCATGGACCATTTGCCTTCCGCCAGGTCATCGAAGAGTTGCTGCCTCTCAGGAAGACGCGTACCAGACCTATGGACATAGTGACATCTGACAAGCGATCTCCTAAACATGAAGAGACAGATCAGCTCGGAAGAGAACCTCTGTGTCTGGAATGTTGTCTTTCCAACCTACCTCCGATAGCCTTATATTAGACAGTTGATATGAGAGCAATCATCAATCATCGATCTTATGTCGCGGTGCAAGTCGAAGTCTAGCAATCTTACATTAGTGTGAACAGCACGGCTGCCTTGCACACCTTCAGTTTTTGAGGTATATTTGATGCGCCTCTTTTTTGTGCACAGTCTGAAACACTAGAGAGAGAGAGAGAGAGAGAGAGAGAGAGAGAGAGAGAGAATAGATGCATGTATGAGAGAGCGCGAGAGAGCGCGCATGTATGTGCGCGCGCGCGTGTTTGTGTGTGTGTGTGTGTGTGTGTGTGTGTGTGTGCGTGCGTGCGTGCATGTGCGTGCGTGTTGCCCCTACTTTGTTATCTTCCCTTACATCATCGCGTCACCCTTCCCTTTATCTCCATCCTTCTCTCCTCTCCCTTCCCCCCCCCCCCCCCCCCCCCCCCCCCCCCCCCCCCCCTTATTTTCTATAAGCCATCTGTCACTCTCATTTGGACAAAATGATCGGTGAAGATAAAAAAAGAAGCAGCGTGCGGGGGTGGGAGAGATCCCCCAAGAACAGCTGCTGCTGCTGACCTAAGAATCAATCACCGGTTTTGTAATCACTTGGGGAGATAGAGTGCTACCTCTTCTCCATCTCTCACTACCCGCCTTTCTTCTTCTTCTTATTCGTCATCCTTTTCTCTCTCTCTCTCTCTCTCTCTCTCTCTCTCTCTCTCTCTCTCTCTCTCTCCTCTCTCTCTCTCTCTCTCTCTCTCAAATCACGCAGAAGGTGGCAAGCAAACATAGAGCAGGCAGTGTGTAACAGTGTTTTGGCAAACATTGTTATATGTGGAACAGATAGTCCATCGCTGCAGCAAGATCTTGGGAATGAAAACGGGTAACGACATCATTGTCTAGAAATCTATCTGGGTACATCAAAGAACTGTAAAGAGAAGAGAACTTTCTTTTCAGTATCTTAAGGATAATGGACTAGTAGTACAAGTAATGGAACAGCCTGGAGAACAGTAATAAATTTCTATGCAGCGAAGTATCTTCTTTATGGTCCTACTTTCTTTTTTGTTTCACTTTTTCTTGTAGCGGTCATTATAGATTCTATCAATTTCCATCCTATTTCTTTCCCTCATTCCGAAACGTGGCCAGGAGATGAACAGTGAAGCGTTTGAGTCTTGAGTCTCTCTCTCTCTCTCTCTCTCTCTCTCTCTCTCTCTCTCTCTCTCTCTCTCTCTCTCTCTCTCTCAACACCCTTAAGAAATGACAAAAGATTAGATGCATTTTATTTTAAACTGCCTTGCATTCAACGCTTTGATTTTAAAAACATATCTTAACTAAATGTCAGCGAACCGCCCAGAGAAACGTGGACAAACGAGTCACAAGACAACACACAACGCGTTTCGACCTCTTAGGTCTTCCTCAGGTGAAACAAAGACGGACAAAATAACGAAAATGCACTTAGCTTTGATCGCTTCAGATTGCTTCTGAGTTCAGCGCAAGGAAGGCGTTTCTCTGGGCGGTTCGCTGACATTTATTTAAGACTTGTTTAGATTTCCGCCTGCGTCGTTTCACTTTGCAGCTAGATTTGAAGAACATGTATAGCAACAAATCAAGCATGGATATCCTAGGCTTTTGGAACGAAGCTTACTTCCGGTATAAAAAAAAACAAAAAAAACGAACAGCCAGCCAGAATCCTAATGATTTTTTTTTAACTCATTCTGACCAACACCCCAACCCCTACCACCCCTTACCATCTGCCATCTTCCCATCCCACTTCTGCCTCCCCTTTTTTCCTCACTCCTAACCCCCCCCCCCCCCCCCCCCCCCCCCCCCCGTCTCCCCCCCTCTCTTTTTTTCAACTCTGTCTTCCTGTCCATCCTCGCCTCCCCCAGTGCACCTATTGCCTTCCCCGAATTTTTTTGTTTTTTTTGTTTGTTTGTTTGTTTTTTTATACCTTCGTCCTTCCTTCATCTCACCTTTTCCAGCCATACCGCCGGTTCACCCCTTCCCATCCTTTGCCTTAGACCTGATTCGAATCCAGAATTAGAGAGAGAGAGGGGGGAAGGGGGGAAGGGAGGGGAGAGAGAGAGAGAGGGAGAGAGAAGAGAGAGAGAGAGAGAGAGAGAGAGAGAGAGAGAGAGAGAGAGAGAGAGAGGTGTCTTGATCTGTGATCGAAACTGGAAGTTGAGATTTTCGGTCTAACCCTCTCCCACTGAACTGTGAACACACGCACGCACGCACGCATGCACGCATGTACACACACACACACACACACACACACACACACACACACACACACACACACGCGCGCGCGCGCACACACACGCACGTACGCACGTACACGCACGCACACACACACACACACACACACACACACACACACACACACACACACACGCACTTCACGCACACACACACACACACACACACACACACACACACACACACACACACACACACACACACACACACACACACACGCACTGTGAATGCGGAAACAGCCAATCATTCCCCCATGATGGCGTCCTTGCAGGTCACGTGTTAAGCACTTTCAGTCGTATGACCTTATTTATTCAGTCCAGTTTTGAAATCTTGCGCAGTGCCAACCCTGTCCCGGCTCCAATAGAGGATCCTCTTGCGCCTAGCGTCAAATCCCAGCGACGTGCTTACTTGAACCTTTTTCAGTATTGACCTGTGTGCGTAGGAAAAAGACATTTTTCTCACTCCTTTCTGCTACCTCATATTCTGCTCAACCGTGCACCACCACTCGCCCAGCCTAAACCCCCCCCCCCCCCCCCCCCCCCCCCCATCAAACGGTGCAGGTCCCTTGCTGCCCATTCCGCTCCGGTCATACCCTACACACCCATTGCCAGGTTCGTCATGTCGCATCCTCAGTATCGTCAGTCCACAGGGAGCAATCTGTTACAGGTCGTTATGTGGCAACCCACCGGAGCGGACACAGCAGTGCCGCCGAGGTACTGGCTCGGTGCTCCGTAGTTCACTGTACTGATCCTTCTGGTGCGGATACCTCCTATGGGATGATTCTCCGCCAAAGACCAAGACCGAATCACAAAGTCAGTGAATATTTTTCTGTTGTTACTGAATAGGAGGGGAAAGCCGGCACGGAGCGGGTAGCCATGGGAGACGCACAATACTTTCAGTGACGGCTCGGCTTCGCGAACGATTTTACGAAGGCATTGTTCATCTGGAGCAGGTTCGCCGTGACTGATGAGGTCTGGGCGAGATAGACAGGTTCTGCCACAGTGAGTGCAGGGGATGGTCTGGGACGGTGGGAGTGCCATTAGGGCATCACGGTGTTTGCTGCGCTGCCTCTCTCCTCTCCCACACGATGCTGACTTTGTGTGATTAGTCTAGGAGAGTGGGGTAGCTTGGGAGACTGTCTGACGCACTGGTTCCCTGTTGCCAGCTTGAGCTGTCCACTGGTTGTGGTTTATGAGGCTAGGGTCTGTTTGAATATGTTTAGCGGCGCTATTCTACTGTGGTGGCCAGTAGACAATTCACCGTTCTACTAGTACTATCTTGGGGAGGCGGTGATCTTAAATCTTGGCTATCTGGTGCAGCTATTTCTTGTGCAACGTTGCCTAGGTGCTAGTGACTTTGCGGCGTTTGTGAAGGAGTCGTCACTATGATTACTGGGAATGTTGCAGAGGAAGCATTAGTAGGTTTTCTCGAGAAGGTGTAGATCATAATGTTATTGCCATCCAGGATTCTGCACCGAACCGAAGGGTGGCCAGCGCCACTGCTATTTAGGCTTGAATGTTGTTGTTTTTTTCTTCAGGTTACTGTTCCACCAGATCATCTGCCGCGTGTACCAAATGAGTTATTTGCCTTGACTGGTCAGTGGTCCACATCTCTGTCTGTCGTGACATCAGACGATAGAGCAAAGACCGTAGTGCAAGACTGCCTAACTCCTGTCTGACCGATGGCGATGACGTGGGGATGACAGCCGTGTCGGGGTGCTGGTTTGTAGAGGCCTTCACACTCTTCTTGAGGCCGACTTCAAGAGCAAAGAGTTCAGCGGTTGCTACAAAGCAGGACTTAAAGCACTAGTGCAGATTCGGCGCAGGCGACAATGGTAGTATCATCAGCGAATAGCAGCCCCCTGATGAGATTTGTTCAGTTGCCTTCGAGTAACCTTCCAATCGTGTTAAATTGACAGAACTGCCATCTGCATGGGAGCAGCGAGAGAGAGAGAGAGAGAGAGAGAGAGAGAGAGAGAGAGAGAGAGAGAGACAGACAGACAGACAGACAGACAGACAGACAGACAGACAGACACGTATACGCCGTCCTTGTCATCCAGGTCCACCATGGTCTGTTTCAGTATCGCATTGACGAAACACTGAGAAATGATAAGAAGAAGTCCGCGTTTCGTCCCATTCCTTTTTACTTTAAACAATGACTTCATATATGAACTGTCATTCGTGAATTAAAAGATCGTGGGTGTTATTTATGACTATTGCTCTTCTCTCTCCTTCTCTGTCTGTCTCTGTCTGTCTGTCTGTCTGTCTGTCTGTCTCTGTCTGTCTCTCTCTCTCTCTCTCTCTCTCTCTCTCTCTCTCTCTCTCTCTCTCTCTCTCTCTCTCAACACATCTAGAAAAACAACAGCACAGCAAAATCAGAAGAATAAGAAGAAGTAACCAAAAAGCAGTATAAAAGCCTCATTGACCATCCCCCCCCCCCCCCCCCCCCCCTTCGCGAAATCGTGCCTTGGCCCGTGAGAAGGGTATGCGCCCAAGCGTACTCTCTGGAGAGTAAATCTGGACTGGCTTTTATGTATTTACTTACTTACTCACTTACTTACTTACTTACATACTTATTTGCTTACTTACTTACACTCTCACACCCACTCACTCACTCACTCACTTACCTACTCACTCACTTACTCACTCACTTACTCACTTACTTACTTACTTACTTACTCACTTATTTTCTTTCTTTCTTACTTATTTACTTACTTTCGTAATGCAGCTGTCGATTGCCAAAAGTGCCTTTGCAAAGAGTGATATGTCCGAGAACTTTATGTAAATAAAAATCGAAGGAATCAAAGGCCTTTTCGAAATCATACACAAAAACTAAAAATTTACTATTCTTGTCTCAGTAGCTAGCCAAAGCAGACATTCAAACACAAAACTTTGTAAATAAATAAACAAATACATAAATAAGTAAAGAAAGACAGAAAGATATACGGAAATCCGATAAATAAGAATTAAATACATACATACATACATAAATACATAAATAAGTAAAAAGGTAGATAAATAGAAAGATAAAGTAAATAAATAAACAAACAATATCATCTCCTAAGCACCTGTTTGCAATGAACGCTGTTTGGTTCTCACTTATCAGAGAAGGCAGCACTTTTTTTTTTTTTTTACTAACATTTAGCAATACAAGCACAGCCTACTTTCTGATCATATCAGACGCCAATTCTCTACATACTTTTGTTGTAGCTGTGGTTGTCGTTGTTGTTGTTGTTGTTTTATACCCTTTCCATATGCACATAATTATCCCTTCCTTGTGAGCTTATGACAGTTTTAATTCCACATACAACGATCTAATAAAGGAAAAAGATGTCTTGTCTTTCACCAGAACACTTTCAATATTTCTGACAGAAGACATGTGTTCCTGATTTTTTTTTTCTTCTTTTCTTTCTTTTTCTAAGTTTTGGAGTACAAACACAACCTCATCCAATAGTGATTTCCTCTTCAAGTGAACTTTCTCTGAAGAATTCAGGGGAGGTACCTCCTGAACTGAGTCAGAAATTTCGCAGTCATCGACTCTGGGCACATGCCCTTTCTTGTGTGCAAGAGATGGTTTCGGGAATGGGGTCATTACAGCACGTGGTCTCGGGGCAATTCCAAGGCACCAGAACCGACGAAAGGGGGGTGGGAGGGGAACCCGGAAAATAGAACGGTGTTGGTTTGAAGATGGTGGCGCCGGAGGTGTAGAGAGGGGCTGCGATGTTTCAAGTGCAAAACATCTCCTGGGCGGTGAAATACTATCTCGCGTTCCGTCCCCGAATTACAAGCCCTTCTGGTCGGCTGATGGAGGACGGGAGGCAGAACAGGTTTGTGTTGAAGGACGATCACAGGACAGAGAGGAAAGAGGAGGGTGGGTGGAAAGAAAAAGAAGAGTGAGATGGACTGACGGAATCATGCGTGAAACAAAGAAGGGGGGACATACGAAACGGAAACGGTGAGAATATGAGAATGCTTTGTAATTGAAAATAGACGTCTATATATATATATATATATATACTAAACAATTAGATAGCGGGGCAAAACAAGTGCAGGTTAACAACTTTTCCATCATTATAGTAGTGATTTGGCAAAGATTGGAAATTGAAAGGGAAAAAAATGAAAATAGAGTAAA
>JADBJO010007212.1:72500-75000 GCA_016801955.1 Conus betulinus
TTCCCTCTGCCCCAATACGCCACCAGGTGTCATCCTTCATCCACGTTCCCTCTGCCCCAATACGCCCACCCGTGTCATCCTTCATCCACGTTCCCTCTGCCCCAATACGCCCACCCGTATCATCCTTTCTCCACGTTCCTCTCTGCCCCAATACGCCCACCAGGTGTCATCCTTCATCCACGTTCACTCTGCCCCAATACGCCCACCAGGTGTCCATCCTTCATCCACGTTCCCTCTGCCCCAGTACGCCCACCAGGTGTCATCCTTCATCCACATTCCCTCTGCCCCAATACGCCCACCAGGTGTCATCCTTCACCACGTTCCCTCTGCCCCAATAACGCCCACCCGTATCATCCTTCCTCCACGTTCACTCTGCCCCAATACGCCCACTATGTCATGCCCTTCACCCGAGCCTCCTCTACACAAATACACTCTACATGTCACGCTCTTTCTCCGCAGCCAATGTCCGAACACACCCATCCACGTCACTCCCTTCATCCACGCCTCCTCTCTGCACGATGCACTCTACATGTCACGCTCTTCATCAGCACCCTCTGTCCAAATACCTCCCACCACGTCACCTCCATCATCCACACCCGCTCTGCCCCCATAAAAAAACACCCTTGTCGTTCCTTCATCCGCCCCCTCTGCCCCGGTAAGATTCACTTGTCACGCCCTTCATCCCTGCCCTCTTTACCTCGACATACCCACCATGTCATGCCCCTTCCTTCACGTTCCCTCTTCCCCAAACGCCCAGTCTGCCACGCCCTTCTCCCTCCTCTGCCCTCCATCCTTCCTTTCTGCTCTGATAAAACACCCACTTCACGCCCTTCAACCACGCCCACCCTGCCGCAATACGCCCACCATGTCAGGCTCTTCATCTGCTCTCTCTCTCTCTCTTTGCCCAAATAAGACACCTGCCTCACGTCCTTCACCTTCCCCCTCTGCCTCGATAAGACTTGTCACTTTATGGCTTTCATCTGTGCCCCCTCTGCGTTTCCTCTTCTCAGTACGCCCGCGGTCACGCCCTTCATCCGCGCCTCCTCTGCTGCGCTAAGGCAACCACAGCATGCTCTTCAGCTGCCCCTCTCTGCCCCACCCAATAGACACCCACGTCACGCCCTCCATCTGTGCCCCCACTGCCCCAGTATGCCCACTATGTCACGTCCTTCACCAGCGCTTCCTCTGCCCTGATATGCCGATCATGTCCCGCTGTTTGTCCACGCCCCCTCCGCCCAAATGCGCCCACTTTGTCACGCCTTTCATCCGCATTCCATCTGCCAAAAAAAAAAAAAAGCACCCATGCCACGCCCTTCATTCGTCCTCACCGCCCAAAGAAGACACCCACGCTATGCCCTTCATCCCTGCTCCCTCTACCCGAATACGCCTACTGTGTCACTGCCCTTCAGCTGCGCCACTCTGCCCCAATACATTCATCTATTTCACGCCTTTAGTCCTCGCCCCCACCCCCCACCCCCTCCCCCTGCCCCAATCTGCTCACTCATGTCACGCCTTGTGTCTGCGCCACATCTGCCCCCAATGCGCCCCCACCCGTGTCATTGTTTGCTCACCGTGTCATGCCCTTTCATCTTCACTCCTTCTTCCTCAACTCAGAGTCACGCTCTGAAATCCGCGCCCCCTACACCTTTAACCATGTTAGGCCCTGACGTCTCTGCACCTTGTACACTTCCCCCCACCTACATCACGCTCTAAAACCCGCTCCTCCCATACCCAAACCGATGTCACGCCCTGAAGTCCGCACACATCCCTCCATCCCCCCCTCCTTACCTCCACTCATGTCACGCCCTGAATTCTACACGCACCTCTCCACACCCCCTCCACCCTCCCCTTTTTGTACCCCAGCCTATTTCATGATCTAACATCCACATCCCCCCTACCACCACCCATGTCAAGCTCTAAAAATCGACGCTAGCTGTACTCCTATCCATGTTACACTCTGCTTTCGGCACACCCTATGCTCCCACCCATGTTACATCTCGAATCCTCCTTCCCCCTCCCCCCTTCTCCCTGCCCTATACCCCACCCATGTCAAGCTCTGAAATCCACGCTTGTTGTACCTCCCCACCAGTGTCAGGCCCTGCATCTGCGACCACCTTACCCCCCACCAATGGCATGCACTACATTACCGTCCTTTTTATCTGTGTTCATTTCTCTCTGCTAATCTTTCACGTATGCCAGTCCTTGTCACGACCAGTATCTGCATCCCATGTGCCCTCACCCATGCCACGTCCTCCATCTGTGCTTTACTGCACGCCCGCCGACTGAGCGAATGCACGACTGAACGACCGACTGAGCGATGGGACGAATGAATGACCGAACGGCCGGCTGCCAGATTGAATGAATGAATGAATGAATGACCGGCTGCCAAATCGAATGAATGAATGAATGAATGAATGAATGAATGAATGAATGAATGAATGAATGAATGACTAACTGAACAAATGAATGACTCGACGATCGGCTGACCGATTGACTGAAT
>JADBJO010007212.1:92500-97500 GCA_016801955.1 Conus betulinus
TGGGAGATAAGTGGTGAAGAAGAAGAGAGAAGGGAAGAAAGAAGTGGAAAGGTGTGGGGGGTGTGTGTGTGGGGGGGGGGGGGGGGGGGGGGGGGGGGAGGTTAACAGCAAGAAGAGAGAGACGAGAGGGGAAGAAGAAGAAAGAAAGAAGAAGAAAAAGGGTGGAAAGGGCGTAGGAGTGTGTGTGTGTGGGGGGGGGGGGGGGGGGGGGGGCGAACAGAAAGAGAGAGACGAGAGGAAAGAAGAAAAAGAAGAAGTGGAAAGGGGGGGGAGTGGAGGAGGAGTGTGTGTGTGGGGGGGTGGGGGGGGGGGGGGTAAGACAGAGAGAGAGACGAGAGGAAGAAGAAGAAGAAAAAAGAAGAAGAAGAAGAAGAAGTGGAAAGGGCAGGGGAGGTGGGATGTGTGTGGGTGTGTGTGTTGGGAGGGGGGGGGACTGAAAGAGAGAGACGAAAGGAGGGAAGTAGAAGAAAGAAAAAAAGGGTAGGGGAGTGTGTGTGTGTGTGTGTGGGGGGGGGGTAAACAGAAGAGAGAGAGAGACGAGAGGGAAGAAGAAGAAAAAGAAGAAGAAGAAGAAGAAGTGGGAAAGGGCTGCGGAATGTGTGTGTGTGTGTGTGTGTGTGGTGTGTGTGTGGGGGGGGGGGGGGGGGGGGGGACAGAAAGAGAGAGACGAGAGGGAAGAAAAAAAGAAGAAGAAAAGAAGGGGTAGGGGGGGGTAGGGGGGGGGGGGGGGTAACAGAAAGAGAGAGACGAGAGGGAAAAAGAAGAAGAAGAAAGAAAGGGCGGGGGGAGTGGGTGGGGGTGGATGTAAAGGAAGAGGGGGGGGGGGCAGAGAGAGACGACAGGGAAGAAAAAGAAGAAGAAGAAGAAAAGAAGGGGTAGGGGAGTGGGGAGTGGGGGTAACAGAAAGAGAGAGACGAGAGAGAAGAAGAAGAAGAGGAAAAAGAAGAAGAAGGGCGAGGGACGGCGAGGAGGTGGGGTGGGGGGGGGGGGGTACAGGAAGAGAGAGTGAGAAATGGACAGAGGAAAGAAGAGCGGGACTATATTCTAATTAATCTTGACGTTCATATGAAGATCGATGTCTTAAAAGTAATGTTTGGTGTGTCGTCGACAAGACCATAAGAAAAGCTACGCTGAAAATCAATTAATCACATAATCTTAATAGGGAAAATATGTAAAAGTATTAAAAAAAAAAAAAAAAAAAAAAAGGCAGGCAACAGCATCTATTTATACAATATTTGAAGCCCATATGCTACTCCGTACAAATATATGTTGAGATAACTTTATTTCAATGATCGCAGTTTCTCGGTAAATATTTATCCCTCTCTTCTTCTAGATTTATTTACGCAGGAATGGACGTGCGTGATCTTTTTTCGCGATATCGTTCATGCTTTGTCATCAATTGGTTGGTTTCCTTTCGAGTATTATCACGAAAGGCTGTGTGGTCATTGTGATGTACTGCAGCGTAGTTCGTTTCATGGTATCATATCCACTACTTCTTTAGTTTACTTTTCTTTTTTAAAGAAGGGAGTAGCGATATTAACACATTTTTTTCGCTCCCCATTCCTCTGTGCACCCTTCCACTCTTTCGATTTCGTTTGTGAAAGGGCGCAACCCTTTTGGGGAACATGGAGACTGAAAAAGACTAAGACTGTGAACTGTGTCTTTTCTCTTCTCTCTCTCTCTCTCTCTCTCTCTCTCTCTCTCTCTCTCTCTCTCTCTCTCTCTCTCTATCTATCTATCTATCTATCTCTCTCGCTGCTTCTTGATTCCCTGTCCTTCCTGATCGCTTTTGCTCCTTCTTCTACTTTACTCTTTCTACAACAACTTCATCAGGTATAAATCGCATACCTGGGGTGAATTAAGTGAAAATGAAAGAACCAAGCAAGCGAACTCATTACAACATACACTAGTGCACTGAAAAACCCAGACATCATTGTAACCATAGTATACATTAAATGAGAAAGAAGCATTGTCCAATGATAGAAAAATAAAAAAAAACACTTGGAACTGGGCATGAATGAAAGTGTGGAACGCGTGCGTAAGCAGGCGTTTGTGTGTAAGCATGATAGATGGTAGGCGTTTAGGTGTTGTGTAACAAAAAAAAGAAAAAAGAAAAGAGACCGCCAAAAAAAAAAAAAAAGGAAAAAAAAACAAACAAACAAAAGTTATCAAAAAAGAAGAAAAAAAAAAAAAAAAATCAGAACAAAAAAAAAAGGCGAGGGAAAGTGGTGGGGAAAAAAAAAGAGCGGGGTGGTGAGACAGAGGAGGCGGAGAGAGAGAGAGAGAGAGAGAGAGAGAGAGAGAGAGAGAGACTCAAGACTCAAGATATTTATTCAGAAAGGCCATTGGCCCATTTGAAGGGGAAGCTTTACACACAAAACAGGAAATAAACAAAATGCTCCAGATTAACATATTAGGGTAGTAACAACGAAAATGGCAACTAGGAGGTAAATGCTTAAATGCTTCTCTTACCTTAAATGCTTTACACAAGAAGAGACTGTTGGAGCTGAGTAAAACACACAATTTAGACATGCAGGGATGTCTACAATATTTTTTGTGGAATAAGGTTCTGGCGGATGTCTGCCAAAGCGGGACAGCAAAACAAGAAATGCAATTCATTTCCCTCTCCCTGCATGCACATTGGACAAATTAAATCGTTTTCTCTGTATTGCCTGTACCTTAACTGGTGAGTTTTTATATCAGATACGCCAAGTCTAAACTTAACTATCATTTTTTTTTCAAATACATATCTAGATCAAATCTTAAATACGATTGATTATTACCAACATTTGAATAGTTTCTGTACAAATCATACCTTTCACTAGTCTGAATATGATCATTCCATGTCTGCCATCGACAATCTATTAACCTTTGACGAAAAAGAACGCACGAACAAACGCTGATCCCCAACACCCCCATTCAGCCATACATCACCAAAGCCATATTCACACAATATCAGACGCACATTCGACACCCAGTTTTTCTTTCCCCTTGCATCCAATTCTAGCAACATATCATACGATGTGGTAACCTAAAATCATCCATGTACAAAAGCTTTAACCAGTATCTAACACACTTGCGGCTGAAACAAATGGACAGTAGGTATCGGTGTGTTTCTCCATAGACTAAATCATTAGAGACGCGCTTATCTAAACCTAAAAACCTTTTAAGTGCAAACAAATGTACTGCTTCACAATGTACAACCGCTTTCTCCAATCCCCAGATTTCAGAACCGTACAGCAAAATGAGCTGTATTTGAGAATCAAATATTTTAAAAAATAAATCAAGAGAATTATTATTCAATGCATTCAATCTTTTCATAACAGTTATCAACGCATTTTTTTTGCTCTACTAGCAAGGTCTTTACAAGCGACGGTAAAGCTCAAACGTGTCGAGAAATAAATCCCCAAGTATTCATAAACATTTGAGACAGGCATAGCAATACCATCGAACACATCTCTCTCTCTAGCTGCCAGATACCCCCCCTTTCTAAACACAACTATATACTTTTATTCAAATTCACTTTAAGTTCCAAAGAGTTTGCCGCCCTGCATAAATAAATTTTCAGTTGACGCTGTAGACCCACTACTGTTTCTGACATTAAAAGAACATCATCCGCTAACAAAAGAATAAACAATTCTAAGATATCCCTTGGAAATTTTGCCCCATGAAGACCATTATTAATAACATCAATCGCCAGCTCATTAATGAAAAAAAGAAAATAAAACAGGACTACACGCATCGCCCTGTCTTACACTAGCTGCACAGTTTATATATTCAGTCAATTCGGACCCGTTTCTAACTCTACTTTTCACAAGTTTATACATAGCTTTAATACTGCAAAACAGTTTTCCTTTTACACCATTTTTCAACAGTACCTCCACAAAAAAATGTCTATTAATAGAATCAAATGCTTTTCAAAATCAAATAAATGCAACATAAAATTTACGATTTGAACAGAACTGTTTTTGCACAAAGGCAAGAAGGGTAAACAAATGGTCAATAGTGGAATATCCTTTTTTTTAATCCAGCTTGGTGTTCTCCAGTAATATTATTGAAATCCGCCCACTCCTGTAATTTTTTTTAATGATTGAACTATACAAGTTACTGCTGATATCAACCAAACTAATGCCCCTGTAATTGTTAGGGTTGTTTATGCTTCCTTTCTTAAACAGAGGCAAAATAATTGACTCTGACCAGTTGTCTGGAAAAAAGTCCATTATCAAAAAGTTTATTAAAGAATTTCAAGAGAAAATCGATGATCTGGACACCAGCGTTTTTCAACAATTCTCCAACAATCTGATCTGGCCCAGCAGCTTTTTTATTCTTCAGTTTACGCAGTGCAAACAGCACTTCCTCTTCAGAAATAGGACGGTTAAAATATTCATTTTTTTCTCCATCATTGTTTGCCATATCCTGCACATCCTCATCAACAATATCTTTTTCCAGTAGGTTTTTAAAATGTTCAAACCACGCTTCCTGAGAGATGTTGTTCTTCGGCTGGTTTCTTTTAAATGGAACCCTTTTAACCATTCTCCAAAATTCTTGCTGTGAGGGGAGAGACCTTATCATGTCATCAAGCAAAGTTTTATTAAACATTTTCTGCTTTCTTTTAAAAAAGTTCTTATATTCTCTCCTTGCTATAACATAAATACTTCTATCTGTGTCCTTTAAAGTTCGCAAAAGAATTCTCAACAATGCTTGTGTTTTTCCTTTTCATCACCTACATTCAGTGTCAAACCAATCTTCATTTGACACCCCCTTTCTTGTTTCCACCTGCTTCTTCATAAATTCTGCACAACTTTTAATATAATCATTAAATATATTCAAAGCCATGTTTATATCCACATCAATTAATTCTGTCGCACGTTTTAATTTAGCTAGCATTTCTGTATCGCACAAATTATTTCTGTAAATTAATGCATTATTGTCATTCCAAACGAACTTATAAACACAATAACATCAACTTCAACAGATTTATGATTAGTTTCCCTGGAGAC
>JADBJO010007212.1:102500-112500 GCA_016801955.1 Conus betulinus
TAACGTCGGTTCATTGTCCGTGAAATTAGACGACATTGAAAATGCAACAGAGATCACTGAGGATGTCGAGACCTATACTGTCTCTGGGCATTTTCCCTCACCTATGTCATTGACATGCTAGAATCTAGACACTCCACTCAGAAAACTGCTGAAAATACTTTTGAAAAAATACGTAACAGTCTGCCCAGCTCTGGATCATAACGTGTGCGATGTCCGTAATACACATGTCGTTTAAGATCTGGTCAATGCTTTCAAAATATACCGTGTTCATGCCTTTTAATTTGTATGGTTCCGTTAAAGGTGGGCAGTCTGTTAATATATGATGGACAGAACTTTTTGCCAAACGTATACAGCTAACATCAAGAGAGAATTGTGTGCTCCATGTGTTTAACCTTGATTATCAGTGTTACACATCTTGGACAGAAAGGCAATTTACGTGAACTCTTTTGTAAGATTTCTGCTATGTATGCAGTTTCCCAGCAGATGAAGTAGTTCACTTAAAGATGGTTTCAAAGGACACTCAGAAATAGGATGAACATTTCCCAGAGCTCCCTGTTTAGGCAGATTATTTGCTGTTTGGTTCCACTCTTAAGCCACAATGGGATGATACCCAGCAATAATCAATGCCTAAACATCGATTTCTTAAACAGTGAATAACGTATTTAGTTTCATCAATTATATCTATTCTAGCCTCACATTTCACTGCTGTAATGATTGTGGAGCTGACTTCGAATCTACGCATAACAGTGTATTAAAGATGGCCATTGGTGTGTTACGAATGTATGTCAAAGCCATTAGTATTGCAAACAGTTCTGCTGTATAAATAGAAAACCCTTTTCCAACATGGAAAGGTTGGAGGGACAGTGGGTCTTTCAGTGGCCGGAGGTTGGTTCAGAAAGCGGATGGTATTTGAAGGTGGCATTTGTGTGTGTTTGTGTGTGTGTGTGTGTGTGTGTGTGTGTGTGTGTGTGTGTGTGTGTGTGTGTGTGTGTGTGTAATAATGGTGTGTGATTGTTAAGAATGGGGACTTGTTAATTCTTTGAGCGAATGTAAGTGTGTGTGTGTGCGTGCGTGAGTGCGTGCGTGCGTGCGTGCGTGTGTGTGTGTGTGTGTGTATGTGTGCGCGTGCTTGTGCGCGCGCGCGCGCGCGCGCGCACGTGTGTGTGTGTGTGTGTGTGTGTGTGTGTGTGTGTGTGTGTGTGTGTGTGTGTGTGTGTGCGTGTTGTGTGTGTGTGTGTGTGTGTGTGTGTGTGTGTGTGTGTGTGTGTGTGTGTGTGTGTGATATAATGGTGGTGTGCGATTGTTGATGGTAGGGGCATGTTAGTTCTTCGAACGGATGTCTGTGTGCTTTCTCATTACTGTGGCACACAATGAAGCACTTTCTCTTCAACATACACAAACCCTGTACACATCGCTGGAAAAGTCTTTTGCTCCTGTTTCCATTGGCATGTATCTACCAGTATCTTAAAATGCAACTTGAATATCATCTTGTGGGAGATTTTGTTGGAGATATCAGCAGCAGCAGCAGCAGCAGCACCACCACCACCACCACCACCACCACCACCACCACCCACCATTTTCATCATCAGCAGCAGCAGCATGACCATTTTCATCATCGTCAGCAGCAGCAGCAGCAGCAGCATTATCGTCATCATCATCATCACCATCATTATAACCATCATCATCCTCATCATCATCACCACCATCATCATTACCATCATCACCATCATCATTACCATCATTATCATCATCATCATCATCGTCGTCGTCATCGTCACCATCACCATCATCAAAGTTTATCACACCTTCTGAACTCTGTGCTGTCTCTGTGACCTTCATGACCCCAGGGCGACGACGATGCCTACGTGGTGATGGAGAACCTGCGCTACCTGTTTGTCCAGGTACGACTCCCAGGAGCCCGTGTACCTGGGCCACCTGTACAAGCGCTTTCACCCCCAGGCTACATGTCTGGCGGGGCCTCTTACGTCCTGAGCCGACAGGCCCTGAGGTGGTGGTGGAGAACGGCTATAGCAAGGTGAGGAGGCTACACACACGCACGCACGCACGCTCGCTCGTTCGTACGCATGCGCTGTGGCACACGCACGCATGCACACACACACACACACACACACACACACACACACAGAGAGAGAGAGAGGAGACAGAAGGGACAAACACTCACTCACTCACTCACTCACGCATATGCACACCCACACACACACGCATACACACATACACACGCGCGCGCGCGTACACACGTCACACACACACACACACACACACACACACACACACACACATACGCGCGCGCGCGCACGCACGCATGTCATCGTGCGAACGCGTTTCCTTCTTGACCTTCCCACAGCCTCGCTTCCCAAACACGATAATTATACACACGCAACACACCTCTCGGTCCTCTCGCCTGTGTCCGGAAAACTTCGAAGAACACAAAACGTCCTTGTCAAGATTTGGGACGCGTTGGAAACTATCTAGCCAGGACACTCACGTCGACCTCTCTCCCCCCATCCCCCCCCCCCCCCCCCCCCCCCACACAGAGACAGACAAAAAGGGGGACACACACACACACACACACACATGCGCGCAGAGAGAGAGAGAGAGAGAGAGTGTGTGTGTGGTGTGTGTGTGTGTGTAAGAGAGAGAGAAAAATGAGGAACTTGAAAGGGAGTGGTGGTGGTGACTAAGTGGTCAAAACAATGTCCATTTCACGAGAGACTGCTCTGAGCAATCTTTGTTGATAACCCAATGGAATCGTTGTTCCGTGTTAGTTGCTACTCTCTCTCTCTCTCTCTCTCTCTGATATTATGAAAGCTGGAAAACTCTAGGATTTTTAGTGTTACCTAGAGTGATGATAAATTATTTTCAGGACTCCATAAAAGCCCATAAAAATTCACTGCAGAGCTTCTTAAATATCACTGAAATTAAAATGTTTATGTTCATAAGAGGTTTCTCTACTTGTCCCAAAGCAAAACATGCCAGCAGTGCAAGTATTGTAAAGAAGTGTTATACCTTTTTTACATGCTTGAGTAAGTAACTCGCTTCTACGATTAAATGGAAAGAACCCCACAATTGATTTAATCGGCCTGTTAGGCAAAGCTGAAAACTGGTTTTGCATGAAACGTTTGCGTGTCTAAATTTGTCAATTCGTGATGCTTGAAAAGGCCCTGTTCATCTTCAAATAATTTCAGTAGGCCAGATAAGTAGACTCCTACAATCAAATACCATGTTTTGTGACATGTAACTTGTCCTTATTTACCTAACATGTAATGCAGAAATAAACGTGTGAAATGGTGTGGTTTCTGAACACTAGTTTGTTAAAGGTATAAAAATCAAACTCAATAAAAACGGAATTCATTTATTTTTGTCGTAAGAAAGACCTGCAATAACTGCAAAATAGAAAAAAATGCAACCATTGGTACAAATGTCGTTTTAACGCTACATACGTGATTAATGCAGTAGAATGTATAAAGTGTGGTTATGCACGGTCGTCTGTTAAAAGTTTCATTTTTTTCGTACTTGTTAATTCGTGCAAAGATGTCTCCTCTACTTTTTTTTTCGATATCCACCTGTCAAGGGAAAAAAAAAAAAAAAGAGAGAAAGACTATTCTTCAAACATGCTTTTGATATTGTAAAGTCTCTTTCTATTAAATTACACATCCAAACATATGATAAATCTTTCTATCAAATTACACATCCAAACATATGATGGAACATTTCTGTCGTTCGATAGTCTAGATTTTTACTTGTTTATTTTTTTTTTTCTTTTGTTCCCGTGTATGTTGTTTTTCAACAAAATACTGTTTAAGACACAAAGCAATATCACAATGCATTAAATAAATGTGTTTCATCCAGCCCAACGCATACAGACGAACGCTTGAGCAATTCTGCCATTCTCTGTCTTTCTGTTTTCTCCTTTCTGTGTATACCTCCCTTTTCTGTGTATACCTAGCACAGCTTCGGTTAAACCATGAAATTATAGTGGAACTATTCTTAGATGAGGTTAACGGCACACGTTTGATAAACAACGTTCCTATTCCATTTCTTTCCACAGAACAAGTGCGCCACCAAGGGACGATATGAAGACTTGGAGGTCGCCAATTGTCTGCATTCTGTGGGAGTGGTCTCCCATAATTCACGAGATCGCTTTGGTCGAGACACCTTTCCACCCCCTGAGGCCCAGCACGCACATCGTTGGACCCATCCCCTCAAACCAGCTGCCTCAGGACTATTTCACTCTCGTGTCGGTAAGTGGATGTGCAGGAGGGGACAGGCTCTTGGAGATCTGGCGGTATGGGATGAATAATGCCAACAATTCTTCCTACCAATCAGAGAATCTTGAGCAGCATGGGAAATGTAATCATGGCTGAACTGAACACACAATAAGATTTCCGTTTTAAAAACAACATTTATCTTGTATGAATGGAAGTTGAAGTGGATTTTGATTAGAAAAAAGGTGAATGTGGACTGTTTAAAACTTTGATTGGTTTAGTTGGTTTGGTTTGGTCTGATTTTCTTTGTTTTGTTTTGCTTTTGTTTGGTCCATTTCTGTCTGTTTATAAATATTGATACGCATGTCAGGTTTCGTTCTTTTTTCCCGATCTTTGTAAACATACTCGCCATTGGTAGAAACAGCAGTGGGTATTCACCAGTTAGTTGTTGTTTCATTCAGCTATTTCCCATAATCTTGACAAAAGACTTGTCGTCATGCTGTCAGTCTCACAACTCTGTTGTAGATCAGAAGCTAACGCAGGATGAAGTGGACTCACTTGACTAATTGCCACCAATTCTCTTCGTCTTCTTCTTCTTCTTCTTCTTCTTCTTTCTTTCTTTCTTCTTCTTCTTCATCTTCCCCTCCTCCTCCTCCTCTTCTCTTCCTCCTCCTGCTCCCCTTTCTCCTTCTCGCGTTTTCTTATTCCCTTCTTCTCTTCTTCTTCTTCTTCGTCTTTCTCTTGCTTCACTTCTTCCCCTTTCTCTTTTCTTCTTCTTTTTTTCTTCTTCTTATTCTCCATCCTCCTCCTCCTCCTGTTCCCCTCCTCCTCCTGTTCTGCCTCCTCCTCACTTCACCTCTTCTCCCTTTCTTCTTCTTCTTCTTCTCTTCTTCTCTTCTTCTCTCTCTCTCTCTCTCTCGCTATCTCTATGGCCCTCAACCACTTCTCTCTCTGTCTATGGGCTCTAGAGAGAGAGCTATCTCTCTCTCTCTCTCTCTGGCAAAGGGAACACTTCTCTCTCTGGGTCTCTCTCTCTCTCTCTCTCTCCTCTCTCTCTCTCTCTCTCTCTCTGGCGTCTCCCAATTCTCTCTCTGTCTCTCTCTTCTCTCTCTCTCTCTCTTCTCTCTCTCTCTCTCTCTCTCTCTCTCTCTGGCCCTCCTCCTTCTCTCTCTCTCTCTCATCTCTCTCTCTCTCTCTCTCTCTTCTCTCTCTCTCTCTCTCTCTCTGGCCCTCCCCAAATCTCTCTCTGTCTCTCCATCTCTCTCTCTCTCACACAACACACACTCTCTCTCTCTCGCCCTCCCCACTTCTCTCTCTGTCTCTCCATCTCTCTCTCTCTCTATTTCTCTCTCTCTCTCTCTCTCTCTCTCTCTCTCTCTCTCTCTCTCTATGGCCCTCCCACTTCTCTGTCTCTCAATCTCTCTCTCTCTCTCACTCTCTCTCTCTCTCTCTCTCTCTCTCTCTCTCTCTCTCTCTCTCTGTGGCCTTCCCACTTCTCTCTCTGTCTCTCAATCTCTCTCTCTCTCTATGGCCCTCCCCACTCTCTCTCTCTCTCTCTCTCTCTCTCTCTCTCTCTCTCTCTCTCTCTCTCTCTGGCCCTCCCCACTTCTCTCTCTGTCTCTCAATCTCTCTCTCTATCTCTGTCTCTCTCTCTCTCTCTCTCTCTCTCTCTCTCTCTCTCCAAAGCGCTAGAGGGGGAGGGGGGGGGAGTTCACGGTATTCAACGCAGCAAACCTTGACACTTCTCTCTGCGCATGCTGTGCAGGGCGAGGAGTGCTGCAGCCAGCTGACCATCAGCTTCCACAAGCTGGACCCCACCCTCATGAGGATCGTCGACCACCTGCTGTACAGGACCACCGTGTATGGGCGTGTGCCGGACATGGCGGCTCTGCAGGGCCTCGTCAAGCCTGGAGAGTTGCCTCCTGAAAATGACCCAGCGAGCACCGCTGGTGCAGGGGGATGGAAAAGGAGGTGGGAATGCGGTGGTCAGGAAAACAAACGATGCATTGTTGGGATAACGCTGTCCGCAAGGACAGGCGTTGCTTCACAGTTCATTCTTCAGCATGAAGGGAACTCAGTCTCCAGATGACACGGTGAACCAACTCAGTCACATGCTGTTGCACCTCATTTGAAGAAAAAAGCGGAATCAAACGACAAAATATTTTGAGGGGAAAAAAAAAAAAAAGGTGAAATGGGAAACTGATCCGTCAGAGATTCATGTCTTCTGATCACCACCCCCCATCCCCCCCCCCCCCCCCCCCCCCCCCCCCCCCCCCCCCCCCCCCCCCTCCCTCCAGACATCCACGTTCCTCCTCCATTTCTCCTCCTCTTCCTACTTTTGTTCCACCCTCCCCAACTCTCTTCACTGCACCCACGTACCCTCCCTCCCTCTCCCCTAAAACGCCCCAGCCCCGAACAGAAGAACGTTCGTCTTGACAGCTCGCCTGATCTCTGTGTCCATACCTCTTTGCTGCAGTTGTGACACCTCATGTGAGACTCAAGCGTTCTTCATTCATCAGCCCCTAACAGTACAAGGAAGAACGACAACAGAAACGGTTACTGTTGAACTTTCTTAAAGATCTCCTTTGCCAGCCAGAAGAGATTGTCCATCATCTTGCTCCTGCGACCACCAACATGTTCTTCGTTGTGAAGCGCAAAATTTTGATCTCAAAACTGTCAACAAGAACACTCAAGCTTTTGTAACAATAGGTGAATTCGCTCAAGTAAAGAAGATGTTCTTGTGCTAGCTCTTTGCTTCGCCTCGCCGTCGTGTAGGTCATACCTGGCGGGTTTGCAGGATCGCAGTCATCAGGGCCCGTACTTATATGTCGTCGGTGAACTTACTTCTACAATGAGATTAACTCCTGGGTACAAACCCTATGGGTTCAGCACATTCTACTTCCGTACCTATATCATCTGGGTTTTGTCTCGGTTTCTACCTATGAAGTATCTAGAAAGTAAAGGTGAAGGTCACATAAAAAGAGGGATTCCCTTCTTCTGCGCATGTCTGAATAACCGCCGACCTTCTGTGCATGCGCACAAACATGCTGATACAGACACACACAGAGACTGAAAACAAGCAGCTTAACTAAAACAAATTTGATTTTTTTTAAAACTCACACATATTAAAAGGCCATAAATAATGATGAAGTCACACTCACACGCACACACATACACACACACTCACACAAAGTAACAGTGACACACACAGGCATGAGGACAGACTTAGCTACCACCCCCCCCCCCCCCCCCCCCCCCCCCCCCACACCCCCCCCCACACACACACACACAATCACACACACACACAATCACACACCACACCAAGAGCTAAGCCAGCTATCGTAGCAGACGAAACTTGAAGCTACAGACACACATGAGAACAGGGGGCCGAGTTCCGTGTCTCGGTCTGTGCAAATCAAATTCAGTGTTTTCTCGGAGAGTGTCTGTCAGCTGGAAGATGTTGTGACGACGAAATCTTAACTTTGCGTGAAGTTCGTGATCACTGAACGTGTCCAATGGCTTTGTTTTGATCTAACCCAGGGCGGACTCATGCCCTATCCTCGTTGTACGATACCCACCCTCACCCACTGCAAACCACGAGGTTAAAGGTTACTGTCGACAATATGGATCTGTAAGTAACGGACCTTCGTGCTTACAACGAGGTAGTAGGTCACTTCTCCGTTACCCACGACATGTAAGCACGGCCCCAGGGGGGCTGGTCCCGTGACTCAGACGAGGAGCTCATTTCTCACTGTGGCGATTCACTCCATATTCTTTATGCAGAGCCTGTTGGTGCGTGCAATATCAGACTTCAGTGGAGAGCAGGAAAACTATGAGCGGACTGACATCCGATTCAGAATCTGGAAATGAGAACCGGTTTGTCGATCTTCGTGATGAAGAACCGCAGAGAGACAAAAAAAAAAAAAAGTCATGCTCAGCGGAGGTAACTGCGTTGCGGTGTTCGCAACATTCACACTGACTGGCCGCTTATCTTCATTGTGCGACGAGTGTACCGCCTGAGAAGTTGAGATGTTCAACGTCCCAAAGTGAGCAGTAATCGCGCTCTTTCACTCGCTTGCCTAGATGATCACATGTAGCAAAAAAAAAAAAAAAAAAGAAAGAAAAAAAGAAAAAAAGAAAACCCACACACACACACACACACTTTAAAGGAAAGACTCGCCTGCAGTAACGTAGGTCTTCAACATGACTGACACAACAGCAACATGACTGACACAACAGCAACATGCTAACTTCTTGCCTCTCATATCATAGAGAATTAGAATATTCAGCTACGCATGTAATCCAACGCAAATTAGAGGTCTTCCACGACATGCGGGGAGTTTGGAATGTGCCTCCACCCACCACTTCT
Source organism: Conus betulinus (assembly GCA_016801955.1). Taxonomy (NCBI): domain Eukaryota; kingdom Metazoa; phylum Mollusca; class Gastropoda; order Neogastropoda; family Conidae; genus Conus; species Conus betulinus. The sequence goes on from JADBJO010007212.1 coordinate 111,096, forward strand.
TACGTTGTGGAATATCCCAGGGCCGAGTGACTATGAATACTCGGGGACGATGGTGTGTGTGGTCGAGGGGCACCACTCCTACAGAATAAGCGAGTTCATGCAAGATGTGACACCCCCAAAGAGATTTTGTATAGTTGATGGGTGTCAGTTCTTACAGAACGTGCGTGCAAGAGCGTGCGCGAGCCGTTAGCCGTTAGCATCCTTGTTGGAACGATTGAAGCTTAAGGTGGTGCTAGCTTGGAATGTGCCGCCTGTGTTATGGCATCGTGTGGTCTGGGGAATCGGGTCAAAGCTTTCTCTGGAACTTTTCTCCGGCGATCGGGATGCGCCCTGTGTATGCTAACAGCTTGAGAGTGATTGAGTCTCAGCGTTTCAGGAAACTATCTGGGAGTTTTGTGACCATGCGATTTTTGGTTCAGTCGTTGTGATTATGTTAACTCCTACAGAATGAGTTGTCTGTGGACGGAAACGAAGCGAAGAAGAAGACTAGGGTTGTTTAACTGTTGTTTTGTTTTCCTTTTTTGTTTCACTTGCATACACGTTGGAAATGTGCGGATCGGCGAATTGTGTTTTATTTTCTGGCCGATTGGTACTAAATCAGCAATGACATCCCATTTTTTGTCACTCTTCCTGTCTCTCTCCCTCCCCCCCCCCCCCACTATCTCTCTCCTCTCTCTCTCTCTCTCTCTCTCTCTCCTCTCTCTTCTCTCCTCTCTCTCTCTCTCTCTCTCTCTCTCTCTCTCTCTCTAGCGACTGCACGTCCACATATTTATTTCCGAATTGTCTTCTTTCTTGTCGTATGTGATTGTTCTTGAAAGTTTTACAGTTTCTCCCTCCTTTTGTGGGAAACTCCTTGATGTACCAGCCTTTTCTGTAACAAACTGGCGACTAAGTTGAGAATATAATTATATGCCATACTATCCTGCTTACACACTAAGCCTCTTGTGCCACACATGTCGAGGGATTTTTTTCCCGAATTTGTGATGTCGCATGTTTTGTTCATTGAGGCGTGCTTCCCTGTTTTTATGGTATTTACTTACCAGCTTTTTTTTAAAACTGAGGGTTGACAAAATGACGCAGAAGAATGGTAGGGCGCTTCCTTTTGTTTCAAGGGTAGTGCAATATTTTTCAGCTCCATTTATTGTCTGAAAAGAGTCGGGATTGAATTGTATTGTATTACTTTTTTTAAGGGCAGACAAATTAATGTTAAGGTGAGCGATTTTTTGATTCCAGGTGTCCACTATTTGAGCTCCATGGGTGGTTGTAGGCTCAAGTCGGGTATTGTTTTCTGCAAGTAACCGGAATGGTGCTGCTGCTTGGGATGGATAAACTTTTATTCGGTTATTCTCTTAACGGAAAAAAAAAAAAAATCTTTGTGGTTCTGGGGATTTGTCAGGTTAAGGTT
>JADBJO010007213.1:17500-20000 GCA_016801955.1 Conus betulinus
CCAACGTATTGCAGATTATATGAAGCTGAAATGTTTTGATCTCTGTCTCTCTCAGTCCACTCTTTCTGTCTCTCACTCTTTGTCTCTCTCTCACTCTGGGAAGATGCTATTCTCTCTCTCCTCTCTCTCTCTCTCTCTCTCTCTCTCATCTCTATCTTCTCTCTCTCTCTCTCTCTCTCTCTCTCTCTCTCTTTCTCTGGAAAGAGCTCTTCTCTCTCTGTTTGTCTGTCTGTCTGTCTGTCTCTGTCTGTCTGTCTGTCTCTCCTCTCTGTCTGTCTTTCTGTCTCTCTGTCTCTCTGTCTGTCTGTCTGTCTGTCTGTCTGTCTCTCTGTCTCTCTGGAAAGAAGCTTCTCTCTCTCTGTCTGTCAGTCTGTCTCTCTCTCTCGTCTGTCTGTCTGTCCTCCCCCCCCCCCCCTCTCTCTCTCTCTCTCTCTCGTCTCTCTCTCTCTGTCTGTCTGTCTGTCTGTCTGTCCGTCCAGCTACTCCGAAAAGGCCCGTGTTTTTTGTCCCAGCAGTTCAGCACTCAATCCGCGGGCAGACATTGGAGTGTCAATCTTGACGACGCCCCGCCTGCAAACGATTGGGTTATGGGCGTTAATGTACCTCAGCCCAGGAGCAGGAATGGCCCATCTTACTCGATCTTTACTGAAAACTGGCGTATGTGCTGTCCCATCTTAGAATGTTGTCATTCCGGTGGTATCGGTGTAGTGTTAGAAAGCCCCCCCCCCCCCCCCCCCCCTTCTCTCCTTGAGTGATTCAACCCGTCCTGGAAACAACCTGTGGTATGCGAATGGAAGTCTCAAAGTGGAATTTGCATTCTGCTGCTTACGTTACCAATGCGTCAGTCAGTAAACCTCGATGAGGTTGTGTCAGCAAGAGACGGTACAGTTCAACTGCTTGTTGCTGCTTTTCACAGGAGCTGGAGAATGTCCGGAGCGATGTGGCGTGGCGGTTAGCAGAGGGTCCTGGCGCTCTGTAGTTAATGTTGTTCGCTTTCTTGTGAACTTGGTTGACAGGAGTATCGCCGACATTGCGTTTACCACAGCAAAGCTGCTCTCCGTTTCCTCCCTAAACATTCTGCGGATCGTTTCTGCAACCAGAAACAGCTTGGGAATGCTGCTAATTGGACACAGCTAAACACACACCGAACGGGCTGATGCGACTACCTGCTCATATGTAAACACCCTCTCTCTCTGTCTCTCTCTGTCTCTGTCTTTCTGTCTGTCTGTCTGCCTTCTCTCTCTCTTTCCCTCTCTGTCTCTGTCTCTCTCTCTCTGTTTGTCTGTCTATCAGTCTGTCTGTCTATGTCTCCCTCTCTGTCGCTCACTGTCAATCAGTCTGTCTCTCTCTGTCTCTCTGGTTCTCTATCTGTCTGTCTGTCTGTCTGTCTGTGTGTCTGTCTGTGTGTCTGTCTGTCTGTCTGTCTGTCTGTCTCTCTCTCTCTCTTTCACTGTGGGCTTCTTACCTACGCAACACCACCTACCAACCGGAGCAGGCCTCCGGCACGTTACCCCGGACAAGGCAGCACACAGCCCCCCCCCCCCCCCCCCCCCCCCCTAGAGCAGCCATCGATGTATGCATGGAGTCAGCGGAGTGTGAAACGCTGACCACGTGGGGGGGGAAGACACTCAAAGGCCCGCGGGCAAACACCGGCCCATGGACACTGACCAGCAGTGGCAGCCGGCACGGGCTGACCGGCCCATGGACACTGACCAGCAGTGGCAGCCGGCACGGGCTGACTGGCCCATGGACACTGGACCAGCAGTGGCAGCCGGCACGGGCTGACCGGCCCATGGACACTGGCCAGCAGTGGCAGCCGGCACACTGGGCCCATGACACGGCCCATGGACACTGACCAGCAGTGGCACTGGCCGGCAGTGGCACGGACTGACCGGCCCATGGACACTGGACCAGCAGTGGCACGGAGTGGCAGCCCGGCAGCCGGGGACTGACCGGCCCATGGACACTGACCAGCAGTGGCAGCCTGACACGGCCTGACCGGCCCATGGACACTGGCCAGCAGTGGCAGCCGGCACGGGCTGCAGGCTGGGAGACGGGATCCAGGGGTCAGCGTTACGCTGCCATGAATTTAGAGGACAGGCTGGCAGGTAGGGCTGGGGGAATTCAGGTCAGCGGTACACTGCCATGGTTATCAGAACGGTGGGCAGCTATGCAGGTGCCCCCCCCCCCCCCCCCCTCCCCCCTCCGATGCCACGGGCTGTCGCGGAGAATGCAGCGGGAGGGAAGAGATTTGTTCCTGGGAGGGATTAGGGAATCGCGGCTCGAGACTTGGAGGTGTGTGTGGGGGAGGGGGGGGGGGGGGGGGGGGGTTGGGGGGGGGGGGGGGGGGTAGATGGCCTGGGAGGGCTGGGGATGGAGAGGAAGGAAACGAGGGTGTTGGGGAGGAGGGAAAGCGGCGGGTAAGAGGGGGGTGGGGGGGTGGGTGGGAGGGGGAATTCCTGTTCACTGCCTTCCCCACCACAAAAAAGGGTTTTGTTTT
>JADBJO010007213.1:37500-45000 GCA_016801955.1 Conus betulinus
AAAAAGAAGACGGAAAGCACGAAACGAAGAAGACTAACTGGATGTGTGTGATTGGCTGGCACTGGGCACTGGGCTAGGTTGACCTTCCTCTTGTTGTGTCCACTACATCGGAACTAGGAGACAATCAAAAAAAAAAAAAAAAAAAAAAAAAGGAAAAGAAAAAAAAGAAGGAGAAGGTGCGAAGGGTGGAAGGGAAGGTGCGAAGGAGAGAAAGGGAAACTCGGGAGGGGTAGGGGGAGAGGGGGAGGGAGGAAATGAAAGGAGGTTAGAGGATTTTTAAAGAAGAAGAAGAAGAAGAGAAGAAGAACAGGAACACACAAACACACACACACACACACGCACAAAAAAAAAAAAAAAAAAAAAGCGAAGAGAAAGACGAGAGAAAAAGAAAAGCTCTGTGGGGGGGAGGAGGAGGGGGAATAAGGGAGCGGAGGTGGGGGAGAAGATGGGAAGAAACACACGACAAAAAGAAAGAAAAAAAATGATGAAGACAAAGAGAAAGAAGCACGGCATGAGCTGAACACGTCCAAGACAGCATTCCCCATCCCCCCCAGAGCACCTTCCGGAAGAAAGAACGATCACGCAGACATGCGCAGACTCCTTTCCAGATGGCGACGCCGGGTGTTTAGGTGTTTGCCGAGACCGGGGCTCGGTTCCGGGTATCAAGCTTCGTTAGAAATGGCGCTTCTTTGTGCTCGGCTGAATCCATATGCGCTTCCACTTTCCGAGTAAACACGTTTACGTGTGCGGAAGGGAAGATGTCTATCTCGACGCCGGAGAGATGACTGGCTGAAGGTAAAAGAGATCCTTGGTTTCGTCTGATGCCAGTCAAGGTTCACAAAGCCCTGGTCTTCGAGAAGTTTTGCTTGAAACTCACTGGGCTTCTCCTGTCGGAGAGCATCATGTTACTGCCACTGCCATGAACAGTCTTTAGTTCTACCTGGATCTTCAGCATCATCCCACTGAAAGAATACCCACCGATTAAAGCATGTACATTAAAGAGAGAGAGAGAGAGGAGAGGGGGGGAGGGGGGGGAGAGGAGGGAGGGAGAGAGGATCAGAGGAGAGAGAGAGGGGAGAGAGGGAGAGAGAGAGAGAGAGAGAGGAGAGAGAGAGAGAGAGAGAGAGAGAGAGAGAGAGGGAGAGGGGGCTGAAGGGTTCAAAGGGGAGATAAAAGCCAGGTGCATGAAAGCTCTGATGACATCAGGCTCTGGAAGCGAGGGCAGTAGTTCAGCTGAATACACAATAACATGTGTTTCCTCCAAATCAACTGAGAGTCGTTTTTGTCCAATTCCGTTGGATGTCACGAGAATTATCAGTTCCGTCGAGAGTGTTTCTGCTAAGGGGAAACATAAGCATTGTGTTTGTTTTTTTTTTTTTTTTTTTGTCTTGTGTGTGTGTGTGTGTGTGTGTGTGTGTGTGTGTGTGTGTGTGTTCGTTGTTTATCCTTTCGACTTGATATGCACCTGAGCGTTTCACACAGTTTACTATCTGTCTTGTCGATTTGTCCCGGTGTAGCCGAGTCTTTCTTCAAGCGCGCACCTTTTATTTTCCCCTCCAACTGAGTTCAGAGGAAGTTGCATTTTTATTTTTCCCCTCCAGCTGAGTTCAAAGGAAGTTGCATTTTTATTTTCCCTCCAGCTGAGTTCAAAGGAAGCTGCATTTTTATTTTCCCCTCCAACTGAGTTCAAAGGAAGTTGCATTTTTATTTTTCCCTCCAACTGAGTTCAAAGGAAGCTGCATTTTTATTTTTCCCCTCCAACTGAGTTCAAAGGAAGTTGCATTTTTATTTTCCCCTCCAGCTGAGTTCAAAGGAAGCTGCATTTTTATTTTTCCCTCCAGCTGAGTCAAAGGAAGCTGCATTTTTACTTTCCCCTCCAGCTATATTCAGAGGAAGCTTCCAACTATATTCAGAGAAAGTTGTATTTTATATTTTCGCCTCTAACAGAGCTCGAGGAAGTTGCATTTTTATTTCCATCTCCAAATGAGTTCAGAGGAATTTGTAGTTTTGTAAACGTGCCCCCCCCCCCCCCCCCCCCCCCAGTGAGTTCAGACAGTAGCCAGGGGAGGGCAGTAGGCAGGGGAAGGCAGTAGGGGGAGAACAGTAGCCAGGGGAGGGCAGTAGCCAGGGGAGGACAGTAGCCAGGGGAGGACAGTAGGGCATTAGCCAGGGGAGGACAGACAGGGGAGGACAGTAGGGAGGGCAGTAGGGCAGTAGCCAGGGGAGTAGCCAGTAGGGGAGGGGCAGTAGCCAGGGGAGGACAGTAGCCAGGGGAGGACAGTAGCCAGGGGGAGGACAGTAGGGGAGGACAGTAGCCAGGGGAGGACAGTAGCCAGGAGGGAGGACAGTAGCCAGGGGAGGGCAGTAGCCAGGGGGAGGACAGTAGCCAGGGGAGGACAGTAGCCCAGGGGAGGACAGTAGGGGAGGACAGTAGACAGTAGCCAGGGGAGGACAGTAGCCAGGGGAGGACAGTAGCCAGGGGAGGACAGTAGGGAGGGACAGTAGCCAGGGGAGGACAGTAGCCAGGGGAGGACAGTAGGGGAGGACAGTAGCCAGGGGAGGACAGTAGCCAGGGGAGGACAGTAGGGGAGGACAGTAGCCAGGGGAGGACAGTAGGGGAGGACAGTAGCCAGGGGAGGACAGTAGCCAGGGGGAGGACAGTAGCCAGGGGGAGGACAGTAGCCAGGGGAGGACAGTAGGACAGGGGAGGACACAGGGAGGACAGTAGGGGAGGACAGTAGGGAGGACAGTAGGGGAGGACAGTAGCCAGGGGAGGACAGTAGGGGGAGGACAGTAGCCAGGGGAGGACAGTAGGGGAGGACAGTAGCCAGGGGGAGGGGAGGGGACAGTAGCCAGGGGAGGACAGTAGCCAGGGGAGGACAGGGGAGGACAGTAGCCAGGGGAGGACAGTAGCCAGGGGAGGACAGTAGCCAGGGGAGGACAGTAGGGGAGGACAGTAGCCAGGGGAGGGCAGTAGCCAGGGGAGGACAGTAGGGGAGGACAGTAGGGAGGACAGTAGGGGAGGACAGTAGGGGAGGAGGGGAGGACAGTAGGGGAGGACAGTAGCCAGGGGGGACAGTAGGGGAGGACAGTAGCCAGGGGAGGACAGCCAGGGGAGGACAGTAGGGGAGGACAGTAGCCAGGGGAGGACAGTAGGGGAGGACAGTAGCCAGGGGAGGACAGTAGTAGTACAGTAGGGGAGGACAGTAGCCAGGGGAGGACAGTAGCCAGGGAGGACAGTAGAGGGAGGACAGTAGGGGAGGACAGTAGCCAGGGGGGGGGACAGTAGCCAGGGGAGGACAGTAGCCAGGGGGACAGTAGCCAGGGGAGGACAGTAGCCAGGGGAGGACAGTAGGGGAGGACAGTAGCCAGGGAGGACAGTAGGGGAGGACAGTAGTAGGGGAGGACAGTAGCCAGGGGAGGACAGTAGCCAGGGGAGGGACAGTAGGGGCCAGTAGCCAGACAGTAGGGGAGGACAGTAGCCAGGGGAGGACAGTAGCCAGGGGAGGACAGTAGGGGAGGACAGTAGGGGTAGGGGAGGACAGTAGGGGAGGACAGTAGCCAGGGAGGACAGTAGGGGAGGACAGTAGCCAGGGGAGGACAGTAGCCAGGGGGGACAGTAGGGGAGGACAGTAGCCAGGGGAGGACAGTAGGGAGGACAGTAGCCAGGGGGAGGACAGTAGGGAGGGGACAGGGTAGCCAGGGGAGGACAGTAGCCAGGGGAGGACAGTAGCCAGGGAGGACAGTAGGGGAGGACAGTAGCCAGGGGAGGACAGTAGGGGAGGACAGTAGCCAGGGGAGGACAGTAGGGGAGGACAGTAGTAGGGGGACAGTACAGTAGGGGAGGACAGTAGGGGAGGACAGTAGCCAGGGGAGGACAGTAGCCAGGGGAGGACAGTAGTAGGGGAGGACAGTAGCAGGGGGAGGACAGTAGCCAGGGGAGGACAGTAGGGGAGGACAGTAGGGGAGGACAGTAGCCAGTAGGGGAGGACAGTAGCCAGGGGAGGACAGTAGCCAGGGGAGGACAGTAGGGGAGGACAGTAGTAGGGGAGGACAGTAGGGGAGGACAGAGGACAGTAGGGAGAGGACAGTAGCCAGGGGAGGACAGTAGGGGAGGACAGTAGCCAGGACAGCCAGGGGAGGACAGTAGGGGGACAGTAGGGGGGAGGACAGTAGGGGGAGGACAGTAGCCAGGGGAGGACAGTAGGGGAGGGACAGTAGCCAGGGGAGGACAGTAGGGGAGGACAGTAGGGAGGACAGTAGGGGAGGACAGTAGCCAGGGGAGGACAGTAGGGGAGGACAGTAGGGGAGGACAGTAGGGGGAGGACAGTAGCCAGGGGAGGACAGTAGCCAGGGGAGGACAGTAGGGGAGGACAGTAGCCAGGGGAGGACAGTAGGGGAGGACAGTAGCCAGCCAGGACAGTAGGGAGGACAGTAGGGGAGGACAGTAGCCAGGGGAGGACAGTAGGGGAGGACAGTAGCCAGGGGAGGACAGTAGCCAGGGGAGGACAGTAGGGGAGGACAGTAGGGGAGCAGTAGGGGAGGACAGTAGCCAGGGGAGGACAGTAGGGGAGGACAGTAGGGTAGGACAGTAGCCAGGGGAGGACAGTAGGGAGGACAGGACAGTAGCCAGAGGAGGACAGTAGTAGGGGGGGAGGACAGTAGCCAGGGGAGGACAGTAGCCAGGGGAGGACAGTAGCCAGGGTAGAGGACAGTAGGGGAGGACAGTAGCCAGGGAGAGGACAGTAGGGGAGGACAGTAGCAGGGGAGGACAGTAGCCAGGGGAGGACAGTAGGGGAGGACAGTAGCCAGGGGAGGACAGTAGCCAGGGGAGGACAGTAGGGGAGGACAGTAGCCAGGGGAGGACAGTAGTAGGGAGGACAGTAGCCAGGGGAGGACAGTAGCCAGGGGAGGACAGTAGCCAGGGGAGGGCAGTAGGGGGAGGACAGTAGGGGAGGACAGTAGCCAGGGGAGGACAGTAGTAGGGGAGGACAGTAGCCAGGGGGAGGCAGTAGGGGAGGACAGTAGGGGAGGACAGTAGCCAGACAGGAGGGGAGGACAGTAGCCAGGAGGAGGACAGGGAGGACAGGGAGGACAGTAGCCAGGGGAGGACAGTAGCCAGGGGAGGACAGTAGGGGAGGACAGTAGCCAGGGGACAGACAGTAGGGGAGGACAGTAGGGGAGGACAGTAGGGGAGGACAGTAGGGGAGGACAGTAGCAGGGGGGGAGGACAGTAGGGAGGACAGTAGCCAGGGGAGGACAGTAGCCAGGCCAGAGTAGGGGACAGTAGGGGAGGACAGTAGGGGAGGGCAGTAGGGGAGGACAGTAGGGGAGGACAGTAGCCAGGGGAGGACAGTAGGGGAGGACAGTAGGGGAGGACAGTAGCCAGGGGAGGACAGTAGGGGGAGGGTAGGGGGGAGGACAGTAGGACAGTAGGGGAGGACAGTAGGGGAGGACAGTAGCCAGGGGAGGACAGTAGGGGAGGACAGGAGAGAGCAGTAGAGTAGGGGAGGACAGTAGGGAGGACAGTAGGGGAGGGCAGTACAGTAGGGGAGGGCAGTAGGGGAGGACAGTAGCCAGGGGAGGACAGTAGGGGAGGACAGTAGCCAGGGGAGGACAGTAGGGGAGGACAGTAGCCAGGGGAGGACAGTAGTAGGGGAGGACAGTAGCCAGGGGAGGACAGTAGGGGAGGACAGTAGCCAGGGGAGGACAGTAGGGAGGACAGTAGCCAGGACAGTAGGGGAGGCAGTAGCCAGGGGAGGACAGTAGGGGAGGACAGTAGGGGGGGGACAGTAGCCAGGGAGGGACAGTAGGGGAGGACAGTAGCCAGGGGAGGGCAGTAGGGGAGGACAGTAGGGGAGGACAGTAGCCAGGGGAGGACAGTAGGGGAGGACAGTAGCCAGGGGAGGACAGTAGCCAGGGGAGGACAGTAGGGGAGGACAGTAGGGGAGGACAGTAGGGGAGGACAGTAGCAGGGGAGGACAGTAGCCAGGGGAGGACAGTAGGGGAGGACAGTAGCCAGGGGAGGACAGTAGCCAGGGGAGGAGGGGAGGACAGTAGCCAGGGGAGGACAGTAGGGGAGGGAGGACAGTAGCCAGGGGAGGGCAGTAGGGGAGGACAGTAGCCAGGGGAGGACAGTAGGGGAGGACAGTAGCCAGGGGAGGACAGTAGGGGGGACAGTAGCAGGGGGGAGGACAGTAGCAGGGAGGGAGGACAGTAGCCAGGGAGGACAGTAGTAGGGGAGGACAGTAGCCAGGGGAGGACAGTAGCAGGGGACAGTAGCCAGGGGGGACAGTAGCCAGGGGAGGACAGTAGGGGAGGACAGCCAGGGGAGCCAGGGGGAGGACAGTAGCCAGGGGAGGACAGTAGCCAGGGGAGGACAGTAGGGGAGGACAGTAGCCAGGGAGAGGACAGTAGCCAGGAGGACAGTAGCCAGGGGAGGGCAGTAGGGGAGGACAGTAGCCAGGGGAGGACAGTAGCCAGGGGAGGACAGTAGGGGAGGACAGTAGCCAGGGGAGGGACAGTAGGGGAGGACAGTAGCCAGGGGAGGACAGTAGCCAGGGGAGGACAGTAGTAGGACAGGGGAGGACAGTAGCCAGGGGAGGACAGTAGGGGAGGACAGTAGGGGAGGACAGTAGCCAGGGGAGGACAGTAGCCAGGGGAGGACAGTAGCCAGGGGAGGACAGTAGGCCAGGGGAGGACAGTAGCCAGGGGAGGACAGTAGCCAGGGGAGGACAGTAGCCAGGGGAGGACAGTAGGGAGGACAGTAGCCAGGGGAGGACAGTAGGGGAGGACAGTAGGGGAGGACAGTAGGGGAGGACAGTAGCCAGGGGAGGACAGTAGCCAGGGGAGGACAGTAGCCAGGGAGGACAGTAGGGGAGGACAGTAGCCAGGGGAGGACAGTAGCCAGGGGAGGCAGTAGGGGAGGACAGGCCAGGGGAGGACAGGGGGGGAGGACAGTAGCCAGGGACAGTAGGCCAGGGGAGGAGTAGCCAGGGGAGGACAGTAGGGGAGGACAGTAGGGGAGGACAGTAGCCAGGGAGGACAGTAGGGGAGGAGGACAGTAGGGGAGGACAGTAGCCAGGGGAGGACAGTAGGGGAGGACAGTAGGAGGACAGTAGGACAGTAGCCAGGGGAGGACAGTAGCCAGGGGAGGACAGTAGCCAGGGGGACAGTAGGGGAGGACAGTAGGGGAGGACAGTAGCCAGGGAGGACAGTAGGGGAGGACAGTAGCCAGGGGACAGTAGCCAGGGGAGGACAGTAGGGGAGGACAGTAGGACAGGGGAGGACAGTAGCCAGGGGAGGACAGTAGGGGAGGACAGTAGGGGAGGACAGTAGGGAGGGGGTAGGGGAGGACAGTAGGGGAGGACAGTAGCCAGGGGAGGACAGTAGGGGAGGGGTAGCCAGGACAGTAGCCAGGGGAGGACAGTAGCCAGGGGAGGACAGTAGCCAGGGGAGGACAGTAGCCAGGGGAGGACAGTAGGGGAGGACAGGGTAGTA
>JADBJO010007213.1:65000-95000 GCA_016801955.1 Conus betulinus
TTCTGTCTCAACGCACGCACGCGCGCGCGCGCGCGCACACACACACACACACACACACACACACATACACACACGCGCGCGCGCGCGCGCGCGCACGCACACACACACACACACACACACACACCTTCCACACACACACACTCACTCCCCCCCCCTCCAACACATACACACACTTACGACCTCCCACCTACCCACGGCAGCCCCCTCCAACATCCAGTGAGGCGAGGCAGGGTGTGTACGACAGGACATAAGTGCAGCAAAGCAGGCGTTGGTTCCCCGGACACAACAACGCCCATCTCCCACCGGGGTCCACTCAAGAGTAGTATGACGCTCATGAGTCACCTTCACCTCTGACCTCTGACCCCTTCTGGCAGCCACAACCCCGGGGTTATGGCCTTCAAGGCAGAAAGTATGGCCGCTCCAAGGCACGTTCCCCACCGAGTCTGAAAGGCTGGCGTTCCAGTTTGACGTTGTATTCTGCAGGCAGACGTTCTACTTTGACGTCGTATTCTGCAGGCAGACGTTCTACTTTGACGTTGTATTCTGCAGGCAGACGTTCTACTTTGACATTCTAGTCTTCAGGCTGGCGTTCTAGTTTGACGTTCTAGTCTGCAGACTGGCGTTCTACTTTGACGTTCTAGTCTACAGGCAGGCGTTCTACTTTTGACGCTCTAGTCTACAGGCTGGCGTTCTGCTTTGACGTTGTAGTCTGCAGGCTGGTGTTCGACTTTGACGTTGTAGTCTACAGGCTGGTGTTCGACTTTGACGTTGTAGTCTACAGGCTGGTGTTCGACTTTGACGTTGTGGTCTACAGGCTGACTGTCTACTTTGACGTTCTAGTCTACAGGCTGACGTTCTGCTCTGACGTTGTAGTCTACAGGCTGACGTTCTACTCTGACGTTGTAGTCTACAGGCTGGCGTTCGACTTTGACGTTTGTAGTCTACAGGCTGGCGTTCTACTTGGACGTCCTAGTCGTCAGGCTGGCGTTCTGCTGCTTTGACGTTGTAATCTACAGGCAGACGTTGAAGTCTGAAGGGCACGGACTTTAGTGCGACGTGCAGACGTTCTTGTCTGACAGATGGGTGTTCCCCTCTGACGACCCCGGCGTTCCAGTCTGACGCACTGAAAGGACAGGGCATGATGGTCTGACAGTCCAGTCCAGTCTGACGCACTGAAAGGACAGGGGCATGATGGTCTGACAGTCCAGTCTGACGCACTGAAAGGACAGGGCATGATGGTCTGACAGTCCAGTCTGACGCAGTAAAAGGGCAGGGCATGATTTCTGGTCTGACAGTCGGGCATTCTGATCTGATGGGCAGGCGGGCCATTTGGTCGGGCAGGATTTCTAGTCAGACGTTCTTGTCTGCTGGGTAGGGGTTTTAGTTTGATAGTCAGGCGTTTTTGGTATGACGGGTAGTGTTCTAATGTGTGCATACATACATACATACATAAAAAAAAATGGACAGCAACGGTGCACTTGCTCTGATACAGCAGGCTGAATTGAAGTCAGAATAATCTTCGTAGGAATAAATCTTTCCTGTGGAAGGAGGAGGAGGACCGCTGGCAATATACCCTTGTGGTCTGGACCGACCAACTTTCCGACTCGTCGCTCTGCTGATCGTAGTCAGCGCCCCCCCCCCCTCCCCATGCCCCCCCCCCCCCCCCCCCCCCCCCCCCCCGCCGCCTTTCCTCTGCTTTCTTACAACCCATGCCCTCCTTGTGTAACCTGTCTTTACGAAAAAAAAAGTCCGCTTTCAAAGTGAGGTGACTGCAGGGGGAACTGAAACAAATTTGTAAAAGAATGATCAGTGAGTCCGCCAAACAACGCAGATATATATTCAGATTCAGATTCAGATTCAGAAAAACTTTATTATTTCTCGTTACAAGAGAAATTACATTTGTGACCGCTGCCCTAAAAGTTAAGACATACATATTTATAGTTACAAACGTGACACTGGAAATTAAAATTACTTACAAACAATAAAACATGCGTGTAACACCAAAATGGGAGTTTTCAATCTTTCTCCTTTTGGTAGTGCAAATAAAGTACACACTCAGCCACTCTTGATTATATATACATAAATGTGTGCACGTATGAGAGAGAGAGAGAGAGAGAGAGAGAGAGAGAGAGAGAGAGAGAGAGAGAGAGAGAGAGAGAGAGAGAGAGGTGATTTATCATTAAAAATCATTAAGATGAGACATATTCCAGACATTTCTATTCCTCACTGTTTCCAGGACATGCACACATAAAACAGAAACACACCCACACTCCAGCATCTCTATACTTTCCCGCTTGTCTTATTTGTTTGTCCCTGTTGTGTCCCGGACTCACTAATAGTTCTTTTTAAAACGCTTTCAGACAAAGCCAAAAACGCTGGCAGACGATCCACTACAGGCATGTCCAAGCAAAGCGATTTAAAAAAAATATTTTGTTTCAAACAACGTGGTCGAGGAGCGGCGGCGACGAGTGAAGAGGTCATGAAGACAGGTCAGAGGACAAGACAGGGTGTTGTGAGTTATCAGCCACACGCCCGCTGTGGACGGGGCTTTACGTCTGACTGGCGACACTGGCCTGTCCTCCACTGCCCAGCTCCTTCCTTCCTTCAGTTTCCCGATTCCGGCCAGCAGACTGTCACAGAGACTATGGGAGTTGGGACGATGGGAGGCTGGGGGGAAAAGGAGGGTGGAAGCAGTGGGGGTAAGAGGTGAAATGACATGGAGGAACTTTCAGGACTCGTTCCAGGTTTTCAGGTTCCAGGATATCATTTTAGGTTAGGGTTGAGGTTTTAAGCCTGTGGCTGTATAAGCCTGTGAGCTGTGAGCCATTAAAAGACAGAGAGGGTGGGGTGGAGGGAAGGGGGGGGGGGAGAGGGGGGGGAGAGAAGAAGAAGAAGAAGAAGAAGAAGAAGGAAGAAGAAGAAGTAGTAGTAGTAGTAGTAGTAGTAGTAGTAGTAGTAGTAGTAAGAGAAGAAGAAGAAGAAGAAGAAGAAGAAGAAGAAGAAGAAGAAGAGAAGAAGAAGTGCTTTGGTATGAGAAGGGGAAGAAAAAAAGTGGTTTGGTATGCAGAGAGATTTTGATGTTATCGCCCCGCTCTGCATTAAGCAATACTCCAACGACGGCTGGGAGGAAGTATGATGCCAAGCCATTTGCCATCAAAGAGACGGTTCTGGTCCAAGTACTTTGAATGAATGAAGGAACTGTGCCAGAACCAACCCATCAAAGGAACAGAAAGAAGAAAAGGCCCCGGGGAGAAAGTGAACAACAAAATAAAAGACAGAAAAGAAAGCCAGGAAGATCATGACTACGTTCATCAAGGCATGTTCTCTATTACCGCAGATCCTTAAAAAAAAAAAACTGCGCTCAGATGCTTTGAAGCGCTTCCAGAGGGAACAAACGCCACAGTTTGTCATGACGATGCGCCGTTTCTCTAACCGACCTGACTGAACTGTCTGTCTTGTCAGTCACATCCATTCAGAAGCTTGGTGTGTGGTTGGAACCCATTCACCGCTTTCTGTATACATACCACATCCAACAGACCTCACGTCGGATCATCACAGAAGGTCACGTCAAAAGCAGCGCCAGCGCTGATTCTATCAGGTCCGACGGTGATGTAGATGTGAACGCGGGTGTCGAGGGGAGATGCCATGCCCAGGGAATTGACATGCCGGCGCCAGACACGTTGACGACCCGGGGGATGCCATCATCGCCACGTTGCTGCCGAGTCTTGCCGAGGGTCTTACAGTGCCGCGAGAGTCGGCACGTGCCTGCCTGTCTGGAATAAAGGCAGGCGGGGCACGGGACTGTTCCGCGCCGGGTGCTGAGGGGGGCAAAGCGATAAATAAAGAACCGGCTGGGATTAAGAACGCAACGAACAACATTCTTCTGAGGTACCGACTGCCGCGACGACTATTAGCTCTGGGTGTAGGTGTCTGTGAGCCGCGCGGCACAAAGAAACCACCTGTCTGCTGACTGTTTCTGTCGGGGGGGTTGTTTCTTTGCGCTTGAAAATCATGGTAGCAGTGTAGAATTCCAAATCCAACACGAATCTTGCTATCAAAATGTGCGATTCTTGTGATGGATCAAATTTGTAATGCAATAGTATTTTTGTTTTGTTTCAATAAACCGTTGACTGTTCGGGTTGATGATTCAAAGATCTCCATTTTCTTTTCATTTTCAGCTGATCACATAATAATCATAATTATAATGACTACACTTTTTGTGTTTTGGTGATAGGTACAAAAAGAATCTTTACAATCCATCACAAAATAAATTGTTCCGGCAGAAAACGCCCCGATTGTGGTCCCAAAGTTTCGTGATGGTACTCATCTTCGCTGTAACCCGCGGAAGAGCTGGAAGAAAACAGACTAATCCACTCACCTCCTCGACGGTTTCCACGTGCCAGTGTTGTCACCGTTGATGTAAGCTGTCAGTCAGCCCATCTTTTCTATTGCTGGGGTAATTGTCAGAGAGCTCGCTAAGTCTTCTGGCGTCTGCTTCTATAGAGGTCTACGAGCCACACTATTAATGAAAAACCAGTCATGTTCCTTCCCTGCTTTCTTTTTCTTTTATGTTTTCTTTTATTGTCTGTGTTTTTTTTGTATGTTTGGTTTCTTTTTTTACTTTCAGGCTTGTTTGTTTGTGTGATGTCGTTGTTGACAGACAATTGTTTACTGGTAAATAATGGGACATTAACTCAAGGAATGGCAGTTAAACAGGCTGGGCGGTACACGGCGTGAATGAAATGATAAGAGCCCATCTACATCCTTCATCTGAACATGGACGTGTGTGTGTGTGTGTGTGTGTGTGTGTGTGTGTGTGTGTGTGTGTGTGTGTGTGTGTGTGTGTGTGTGTGTGTGTGTGTGTGTGTGTGTGTGTGTGTGTGTGTGTGTGTTGAGCCATGCAGCAAGATCCCAAGGCCGTGCTTACACAATCCTACGGGAATTTTGTGGGTTTAGACTTTGAACAAAGCCTTTTCATGTGGGATTTAAACTGGGAATTGGACGTAGCCTTTCTATGTGTGGGTTTAAACTGGGAATTGGACGAAGCCTTTCTATGTGTGGGTTAAACTGGGATATTGGACGACGAAGCCTTTTTGTGTTTGGGCGTAGACTGGGATATTGGACGAAGCCTTTCTGTGTGTGGGTATAGAGTGGGGTGGGACGAAGCCTTTCTCTGTGTGGGTATAGACTGGGAATAGGACGAAGCCTTTCTCTGTGTGGGTATAGAGTGGGAATTGGACGAAGCCTTTCTATGTGTGGGTATAGAGTGGGACATTGGACTTTTCTATGTGTGGGTATAAACTGGGAATTGGGAAGGCTTTCTATGTGTGGGTATAAACTGGGAATTGGACGAAGCCTTTCTGTGTGTGGGTATAGGGTTGGACGAAGGCTTTCTAGTGTGGACTATTGGACGAAGCCTTTCTGTGTGTGGTATAGATGTGTGGGAATAGGACGAAGGCTTTCTATGTGTGTATGTGGAATTGGACGAAGCCTTTCTATGTGTGGGTATAGAGTGGGACATTGGACGAGGCTTTCTATGTGTGGGTATAAACTGGGAATTGGACGAAGGCTTGTATGTGTGGGTTATAGACTGGGAATTGGACGAAGCTTTCTATGTGTGGGTATAAACTGGGAATTGGACGAAGCCTTTCTGTGTGTGGGGTATAAACTGGGAATTGGACGAAGCCTTTCTATGTGTGGGTATAAACTGGGAATTGGACGAACTGGTGTGGGTATAGACTGGGAATTGGACGAAGCCTTTCTCTGTGTGGGTATAGACTGGTGTGGACGAAGCCTTTCTATGTGTGTGGGTATAAACTGGGAATGGACGAAGCCTTTCTGTGTGTGGGTATAAAACTGGGATGTTGGACGAAGCCTTTCGATGTGTGGGTATATAACTGGGTTGTTGGACGAAGCCTTTCGGTGTTTGGGCGTAGACTGGGATATTGGACGAAGCCTTTCCACCTGTGTATGTGGACTGGGCAGTCAGGCCTCAGGACGGACCATGGCCCAGAAACAGGGCTGTAACCTGCTGGCCTCCACAGCCTCCCTTGTCCATGCCGCCAGCTCGTGTGTTCCGCCACCACTGTACAGGAGACAACTCGGGACAGAGTGGATGCGCTCTTGTCTGCGCCAAGGGGAGATAAAATGACCACCTCGCTGTCGTTATCACCTACAACATCGCCATACTGTCGTCCACTTCTTGCTCTTAGCCGCTGATAGTAGCACGGCGCGTGCGAGAGTTCGTGTCCACCAAGGGGCGACTTGATCATCGACACGTACCGTGTTATGGGACCATTTGGCTTCTGTCTTTGTCGTTAACTTTTAGAGCCGGATATAAAACGTTTTCAGTACAGGGGTGATAGTCCAGCTGTTTGCAGACCCCGGGTAAACAGTGTTGGGTCTGCGTTCTGTTCAGTATCTGCTGATTCAGGGCTGCCTAGTCATGCAGGCTTTGTGGCCCGATCCAAAGAATTCATCTAAAACTGGACGAATCACGGATCCAGAGATAGTATTCGTAAATAAAAGGAACAAAGATCCAAAAGGCCAGGACAAAGTTGAAACAGTCTAGTTTTCATATCCAGCTTCCTTTCGTTTCGTTTCCCTTCACACAAACAGATGAAGGGCGACAGCTCTGAAAGGAAATCTTTCGGAATTCTGTTCAGCCATTATCTGTGTTCCTAAAAAATAATAATGTCGTTTGATTAGTTGCACAGAAACTGCAAGGTTCTCACTCTTCGTGCTGTTGTTGAAAAACTCTCGCTGACCACCTTGGCAACGTAGGATGTGACGTTATCAGTTTGTTTGGTCTGAAGACGTGAAAGCTAGGAAGCGGTGCAGGTCACAGGCCTGTATACACATCAACGGTACAAACCCCAAAACGCCATTTGCGTGTCTCTGATGTCTGCCGGTGGTGTTGATGCTGTGTGGAGAGATCTCTAACGAAAAACGAAATAACGAAATCTACCCCCTGTCCATTCTACCCGCCACTGGGCCACCCGTTTCCCGTACCCGCCCCATAGCTGTCCGCTTCCTATGCAGCTCCTTCCTTGTCTGGACGTCTCCGGACCTTGAGGGACATGGGCATGGAAGATCATGTTGAGGGACATGAGGGGAATGGAAGATCATGTTGAGGGGACATGGGAATGGAAGATGATCGTGAGGGACATGGGAATGGAAGATCATCGTGAGGGACATGGGAATGGAAGATCATGTTGAGGGACATGGGAATGGAAGATCATAGTGAGGGACATGGGAATGGAAGATCATGGTGAGGGTCATGGGAATGAATGATCATGTTGAGGGACATGGGAATGGAGAGATCATGTTGAGGGACATGGGAATGGAAGATCATGTTGAGGGACATGGGAATGGAAGATGATCGTGAGGGACATGGGCATGGAAGATGATCGTGAGGGACATGGAAATGGAAGATCATCGTGAGGGACATGGGAATGGAAGATCATGGTGAGGGTCATAGGAATGGAAGATCATCGTGAGGGACATATAGCATGGAAGATGATCGTGAGGGACATGGGCATGGAAGATCATCGTGAGGTCATAGGAATGGAAGATCATCGTGAGGGTCATAGGAATGGGAAGATCATAGTGAGGGTCATAGGAATGGATGGATCATCGTGAGGGTCATAGGAATGGAAGATCATAGTGAGGGTCATAGGAATGGAAGATCATCGTGATGGTCATAGGAATGGAAGATCATCGTGATGGTCATAGGAATGGAAGATCATCGTGATGGTCATAGGAATGGAAGATCATCGTGAGGGTCATAGGAATGGAAGATCATAGTGAGGGTCATAGGAATGGAAGATCATCGTGATGGTCATAGGAATGGAAGATCATCGTGAGGGTCATAGGAATGGAAGATCATAGTGAGGGTCATAGGAATGGAAGATCATCGTGAGTGTCATAGGAATGGAAGATCATGGTGTGAGGGACATGGGAATGGAAGATGATCGGAGAAGAAGGCCGTCAGTTGTTCATTGATTTGTCACTGTATATTCCCACTCTCCTCGTCCCCGCCCCTACCCCCACCTCCACGCCATCCGCGTCGTCTTCTCTTCCTTTTTCTTTTTTCTTTTTCTTTTTCTTTCTTCTCCCCCCCCCCCCCCCCCCTTTTTTTTCTTTCCCCCTTTTTAGTGTATGCCCCCCTGCCCTCCCTCCCTCCCACCATACCACACCCTCTGTTTTTCTTCCATTCCTTCATGATTTTTCGTTTAAAATATATCTGGTACCTGTTTGTACGTCTGTTTGTGTGTGTGTGTGTGTGTGTGTGTGTGTGTGTGTGTGTGTGTTGTGTGTGTGTGTGTGTGTGTGTGTGTTTTCCTTTCTTTTTTTTTTTTTCCCGTTCCACTAATCCTTTCTCTTCTCTGCTACCCCAAAAACGTTTCACGTTCTACAACCTGCGGCCTCAAAGGAGGTATAGAACGTGCCGTGTGTAAGAATAGCCCCAAATGGTTTTTTGTTGACATGGGGATGAAAACATCGCCCGAAAAAGATCTATGTGAAAAGCAAGCTGGGAATCCTTGAATGGGGCTTTTCTACCACAAGTCATGTTCTGAATTGAACGCGTTGAATCATCGGGAACGCTTTGTACTCGGGATCGGACCTGCGCGGGGTCGTGGTTGGATGCATCGGTGCCTCTCTGCCCGTCCCTCTCGCCCCCCAAGAGTTTTTTTTTTGTCTGTCTGTCTGTCAGTCCGTCCGGGGGGTCAACAGTGCCGACACTTGGGTGGGATGTCTCCAATGGATCTCTGCTCTGTGTCGGGTTCTGGAAGAGGGTACTCGGGGGGGGGTTTGGGGGGTACCAGATGCCCCCTGCAATACCGTGAAACTGGGACAGAGGTTTATGTTTGTCCACGCTATTGATCACCACACGCGCGGGTGCGCGGCGCGCGCACTCAAAACACGCTACGCACGCATGCACACAGGCACGCGCACGCAACGCGCGCGCGCGCGCACACACAAACACACACACAACACACACACACACACCACACACACACACAGAGAGAGAGAGAGAGAGATTGTGGTCAGGCTGGTATATCTAAGAGTTTTTTTATTACAGACAGCACACTGCACACATTCAAAGAGAGGAAGGTGAGGTCTGTTGTACCTGATAAGATGCCACGGGAGTTGGGGGTGACGGAACACGTCATGGCCCTGATCATAATGTGAGCAGAAGACAGAGAGAAAGCAGCCGTCTTTTGCCGATAGAGACAGACTGCTCTGGGGGGAAGTAACGATGTGAGCAGGAGGAAGACAGAGAGGGAAGGGGAAAGCAGCCGTGGAGACAGAGGGACAGACTTTCTGAAGTAACAGTATGGGAAGAAAGTATGTTGCTGCGGCAGAAGGTACAATGCCGTGAAACTCATCAACGACTTCCGCCAAATCCCTGAACAAATGCGCTTTTTTCCGCAGAGAGACAGAAGTCTATTTGCTTGGATGCTTGGGCAGACAAAAAAGGAAAAAAACTTTCTAAACGATTAAACAGTCTCTTGAGAGAGGAGAGAGAGAGGAGAGAGGAGAGAGAGAGAGAGAGAGAGAGAGAGACGAGAGAAGGGAGGAGAGGGGGAGTACAGCGTGCGACGAGATGTGTTCCAGGTTTGAAATGGAGGGAGGAGAAAGGGTTTGGCCGCCGAGGACGAGGGGGGAGAGAGCGGGAATGAATGAGTGCAGACACATAAACAAATGTGATTGCAAAGGACGGGGGATCGTTTCTAGAGGAGGGGGGGGTGAAAAACGAGGAAAGGAGAGGGGGGGCGAGGGGGAGGTGGGGGGGGGGGTTTCTTGTTACATGACGTGGATCAAACAGTTTTTTTTTAAAAGGCGGGTACAGGCTTAAACTGCTGTGGGGTGATCTAGCATTGGAGTGTTGCGAGACAAGTTCACTTTTCTTAAAAGAGGTGAGAATCCAGTACAAAAATTCAGGAGAGACTATGAATAGGGGCCGAGGGGTTGGGGGATCTTAAAATTGGATTGTGAATCTAAGAGGGAATGAATGTTGCAGGACAAACAAAGAAAAACAAAAGTGTGCAAAGGACGGGGAGTTTAACGTGAAAGGGGGGGGGGGGGGGTTGGGGTTGTTCTTGTATAGATGCTGTGGATTAAACGAGTTTTTTTAAAAGGACGGCAGTCTTACATGGTGGGGGTGAATCTAGAAGTAGATGTTCGAGACAAAACATCTTAAAAGAACGGGAATCTTAATGTTGTGGTTGGCGTCCGTCTGTCAGGAGAGACAATGATGCTGCGCCTGGAGCAGTCAGGTGTGGAGTTGCAAGCGCCTGCTGTGGCTGAAGAGCCGGATCCTCGAGCGGCAGACTCTGTTGCAGTTGCTGCAGGTGAAGTCTCGTCATCAGTGTCTGCGGGGGTGCCGATACAATTCTTTGCCGTCTGCGGCTCCTTCTGTTCTTCCCACTGGGCCTCTGTCCTCTGCTGTGATTGTGTGATGCCAGCCTTCATGATGGACCTCCAGCTGACCCGGTCTGAAGCTGCTGGATCCAGGTCTATTGGGTCGAGGCTGCCTGCCATCAAGTCACGCTTGTAGCGCAAGGGGCGGGCCGCCCTGTGGGTCTGGAGCCTGTAGCCAGCTCACCGTACAGCCTGTGGAGTCCCGGGGGAGGGGGGGGGGGGGGGGGGGGGGGGGGGGAGTACGGTCGCCAGGTAGAAGTGTCAGTGAACTTTCTTCCGTCCCTTTCTGTCTGTGTCTGACAGGGAGGACAGGTGGAGGAGTTCTGTCTGTGTCTGACAGGGAGGACAGGTGGGGGAGTTCTGTCTGTGTCTGACAGGGAGGACAGGTGGAGGAGAGTTCTGTCTGTGTCTGACAGGGGAGGACAGGTGGGGGGGAGTTCTGTCTGTGTCTGACAGGGAGGACAGGTGGGGGAGTTCTGTCTGTGTCTGACAGGGAGGACAGGTGGAGGAGTTTCTGTCTGTTGTCTGACAGGGAGGACAGGGGGGGGAGTTCTGTCTGTGTCTGACAGGGAGGACAGGTGGAGGAGTTCTGTCTGTGTCTGACAGGGAGGACAGGTGGGGGGAGGTTCTGTCTGTGTCTGACAGGGAGGACAGGTGGGGGAGTTCTGTCTGTGTCTGACAGGGAGGACAGGTGGAGGAGTTCTGTCTGTGTCTGACAGGGAGGACAGGTGGGGGAGTTCTGTCTGTGTCTGACAGGGAGGACAGGTGGGGAGTCTGTCTGTGTCTCGCTAGGGAGATGTGTCGGCATGTTTGGGTTGATCCAGATGTCCCAGTGCTGCCTATACATGGACAAAGCCCAGTCTCTGTTTACGGAGAAACCTTCGCGCACGTGGGTAACAGCAACAATTTCTATGTATGTACAAACAAAGTTTATAGTTTACACATACCGAAGTGCAAGTGTTTGCGCGCGCTCACACACACACACACGTGCACATATACCCACGCATACCTACATCCACACTGTCTTATTTTTCCTACATCCACTCTGTCTGATGTGTTTACAGATGGGGTCGGTAATGGAATCCTCTTAGGAAAGGGGTTTTCAATGTATACCTCCGAATTATATGCAATACTGAAGGCTTTGACGTACACAGTATGATACACCAAGTGCTTTCTATGAAATCTACTGTGCGTTGATTCCAAGTCTGTTTTACAATCACTAGAGCGTTGGGACTGCAAAGCTAGAAAAGATTTGCATTTTGAAATAAAACATTTACTGCATTGATTCATAACTCAAGGTATAAGAATTGATTTTTTGTTGGGTCCCATCTCACTGTGGTATAAAGTGGAATGAAATAGCAGACAGCCTTGTAAAAGAAGGAACAAATGTAAACGCGAAAATTCATTTTAAAATCCCTTAGATTTGTCCTCTTATGAATTAATCCAAATTATGGAAAAGTATATACATAAATAGAATTTTAGTTTTTAAAAAATGGCTACTTTACCATCATGCCCAAGGCACATTGTCAATTAATTCATAAATTAGCCTGAATACTTGGAACACTAAATATTCTCATGGTGTTACTTGTGTCTGCAGAGAAAACATTTCTGTACATCATCTTTTGTTTGAATGCTCAGTGTTGACCTCGCTCTATCAGGAGAAAGGTATTGAGATGAATAACTTTGATAATGTCAATACTGTCTTATATGGTTCATATGTTGCTGAAATTGCCATGGTTATTTCGCAGTCACAGGTTGCAAAATTTTTTATAAAGATCAACACTTTGTGTACCACTAGGGTACACACACACACAGAGAGGCGAGAGAGAGAGAGAGAGGAGAGAGAGGGAGAGAGGAGAGGAGAGAGAGAGAGAGAGAGAGAGAGAGAGAGAGAGGAGAGAGAACGTAAACAGATAAAAACGACAGTTTGTGTTTTGCAGGGTAAAGAGATAAGGTTTATAGTTTGTGTTTTACACGCAATCTCCCGGGGCTCTCAAAGCCAGGAATAATGGGACATAACCCTGTTTATTAGCACGCTTAGCTCGGCAGGCCAGCCAGACGACGCGCGCAAGCCTTGTTTTTATTAGTTTCTGGTGCAGGCTGACTGCCAGTCCCCCTCCCTCCCCCTCCCCCACCCCCTCACCCCACCCCCACCCCACCCACGCCAGACTGTATCGGTGTGGACCATGAAGATGGTGGAGATACCCGTGTTTCCTCTGTCTCTCTCTCTCTCTCTCTCTCTCTCTCTGTCTCTGTCTCTGTCTCTCTCTCTCTCTCTCTCTCTGCGTGTATCAAAGCCGAGTCATGTGCAGTGTATGGGTGGGGCAGGTGGCAGGAGAGCAGGGACTGTATTATATAGTATGGGGGCCGTCCGTCGGCGTATCCAAGTTATTTATATCGTGATGTTTGTGTTCCTGTCTGACAGACATCTGTCTGTCTGTCTCTTCTGTCTCCCTCCCTCTCTGTCTGTCTGTCTGTCTGTCTGTCTGGTCTGTCTCTCTCTCTCTCTCTCTCTCTCTCTTGTCTCTCTCTCTCTCTGTCTCTCTTTCTCTCTATCTGTCTGTCTATGTCTGTCTGTGTCCGTCTGTCTCTCTTTCTCTCTCCTCCCCCTCTCTCTATTTCTTTATCTCTGTCTGTCTCTCTGTCTGTCTGTCTGTCTGTCTGTCTGTCGGTCTGTCTGTGTCTCTCTCTCTCTCTCTCTCTCTCTCTCTCTCCCTCGCCTCTCCCCCTCCCTCTCTCCCTCCCTCTCTCTCTGGTGCGACAGTATTTCTTGAGTCTTCTGTTTGAACTGTTTTCCCTCGTTACCTCGTCATCTTGTTGTTCCGTTTCTTTTTCTTCCTTCCTCCAACCTTTCCTTGTCTTGGCCTGCTTTGATTTCTTCCCCTTTCCCAATCTAATCCCCCACCCCCACCCCCACCCCCTTCCTTTTTTTTCGTTTCTTTCTTTCCATCCTTTCTTTCCAGTTCTGGTGGTATTGTCGGTCTGTGACTAGCACCAGCACTGGTCCGGGCTGCAGGAGGCTGCAGACAGCCGACAGGCAGGAGGCCCACCTTCCCCACACTTTCCCCACCTGCATGACCACACTAGGACCGATCGGACCTCCTCACCCCCACGGCTTGAACGGTCCGTGGATTGATGGAAGCCAGCATTAACGTAACGAACCAGCCGAGCGTTTCCAAATGGAGGTCACACTGACACAGACTTTGGCGCCGACAGTAGGGGAGCTAATCATCGGTGTCTTACCCAAGCTTGTCTCCCGGTCCATGCTCGCCCTGTGTGTGTGTGTGTGTGTGTGTGTGTGTGTGTGTGTGTTGTGCTGCGTGTGCGTGCGTGTGTGTGTGTGTGTGTGTGTGTGTGTGTGTGTGTGTGTGTGTGTGTGTGTGTGTGTTCATTAACACGGATGACGAGCCCTGCTCCTCGTAATAATACGGGAAGGGGAAGACAGGTACTTAATTGGAACCACAGAGGCGAAGGGGTCAGAGAGAGAGAGAGAGAGAGAGAGAGAGAGAGAGAGAGAGAGAGAGAGAGAGAGAGAGAGAGACAGACAGACAGACAGACAGACAGACAGACAGAGACAAAGAGAGAGAGAGAGAGAGAGACAGACAGACAGAGAGATGGAGATAGAGATTCGTGTGGGGGGGGGGGGGGGGGGGGGGGGGGGGGGGGGGAGAATACCTCTCCCCTTCATCCCCCCATCTTCCAGTCCCGCCCCCACCTCCCTACCCTCCTCATTTCCTCAGGCTGCTGTGCCCATGCTCACGGACAATCTGCTCTGTTCTGCACACTTCATTAATTCCTTCACGTCGCCGTAAAGGATGGCGGGGCAGGGGCAGTAAGGTGAGGAGAGGTGATGCCGGGGCAGGGTCAGAAAGGTGGCGGTGAGGAGAGTTGATGTCGGTGGGGCAGGGTCAGAAAGGTGGCGGTGAGGAGAGATGATGCCAGAGAAGGGTCAGAAAGGTGAGGAGAGTTGATGCCAGGGAAGGGTCAGAAAGGTGGCGGTGAGGAGAGTTGGGCGAGGGGCAGGGGTGTCAGAAAGGTGGTGGTGAGGAGAGTTGATGCCAGGGAAGGGTCAGAAAGGTGGTGGTGAGGAGAGTTGGGCGAGGGGCAGGGTCAGAAAGGTGGCGGGTGAGGAGAGTTGATGTCGGGGCAGGGGCAGAAAGGTGGCGGTGAGGAGAGTTGGGCGAGGGGCAGGGTCAGAAAGGTGGCGGTGAGGAGAGTTGATGCGCGGGGCAGGGTCAGAAAGGTGGCGGTGAGGAGAGTTGATGCCAGGGAAGGGTCAGAAAGATGGCGGTGAGGAGAGTTGGGCGAGGGGCAGGGTCAGAAAGGTGGCGGTGAGGAGAGTTGGGCGAGGGGCAGGGGCAGAAGGTGGCGGTGAGGAGAGTGGGCGAGGGGCAGGGTCAGAAAGATGGCGGTGAGGAGAGTTGGGCGAGGGGCAGGGTCAGAAAGATGGCGGTGAGGAGAGTTGGGCGAGGGGCAGGGGCAGAAAGGTGGCGGTGAGGAGAGTTGGGCGAGGGGCAGGGGCAGAAAGGTGGCGGTGAGGAGAGTTGGGCGAGGGGCAGGGGCAGAAAGGTGGCGGTGAGGAGAGTTGGGCGAGGGGCAGGGAGGCGGCGCACCCTCCTGCACGGCGGGGAAATCCTGAGGCCCCAAGGCACCTCTCTCTCTCTCAGGGAACGACCGGCCGACCAGCTGGTTGAGCGTCTTCCTTTGTGATGGAAATGGGGGAGTCCTAATCTGCCGGCCGCATGCGTCGGCCCGCCTCGTGCTGCTTGTCACCCGTCCCTCCCACAATGCACGTCAGACATCACCCGCCACTGGCCAACGGTTGTCTGACAGGCTGGACAAAGCAGCCAGGGATGATGGACAGGGGACAGTGTGGGGCTTTCCCTTTTCTTCTCCATCCTTTAGGGGAAAGAATGGTCTGTAGTCCGCTTCGTGAGCGTTGTTCGGGAATCTATCTGGGGGGGGGGGGGGGGGGGGGGGGGGGGGGGGGGGGGGGGGGGGGGGGGGGGGAGGGGGGGGGGGAGGGGGGAGGGGGAGGGAATAAAGTGAGGATGGGAACGTAGGTGAGATAGTAGGGGTGGGGGTGAGGGTGGCCGCCCCCGAGTTGTTCGGGGTTTTAGCTGTGTCCGACCCCTTTGAACTAATGCATGCATATTCACGAAGACATATGCCCCCTCTGTCTCGCACGGTTTTTTTTTTTTTTTTTTTTTTTTTTTTTTTTTTTTTTTTTTTTTTTTTTGGAGGGGGGGGGGGGGGGGGGTCGAGGAAGGAAGGGGGGACGTAATCGATTCGTCTATTTGTTTGGCAGTTGCATGTCAGTTGGTCCTCTCTCTCTCTCTCTCTCTCTCTCTCTCTCTCTCTCTCTCTTTCAATTATGCGACCTCAAACCGCTCTCTACATACCCAGAAAAGGAAGATGAAGCGAACAGGAGCATAGCCGAAGACAGATGTTTAAGATGTTCTCTTTCAAACCGTTCCTTTCATTGCAGCATCGTGCCTTGGCAAACCGCAACGAAACCCGCGCGCGCGCACTTGCGCTTGCATACACACACACACACACACACACACACACACACACACACCGGCATTGATCTTTCCTTTTGAAGCCTTTGAAGAGCCAAACGAAGTTACCTCCTTCTCTTGAAGCGGCCCCGGTGCACAGGACGTGGTGTCTGCCCACGGCTGAATGACCGGAGAGAGAACGTGCCGCGCGTGTAGCAAGCCTGCAGGAAGGCTTCTTTTTCCACCTACACACATCACTCCCCTCAGGCATTCAACGCCATCAAAGCCCTGCCAGCGCTGCATTGGCAACGGTTTCGGTCTTTAGACAACCTGCTGTGTGTGTTTGCCAACTACTCTGCATTTTTTTTTTTTTTTTTTAGCCGAAAGGTGGTCTTTAGACGAAGTGTTTTACGTGTCTCAAGTACCGAGCCGAAATACGAGACGTGAAGTCACGAGAGAGGTGCGGGTCTCCATACCGAACAGTTCCACACGAGAGATGATCGCTCCGTCCCTCTGCTTAAGCTTTGAGGCACAAGGTCTTAGTGCCACTGCTGAGGCAGCCACATGCCATCATCGGGGACAGTGCCGTCACTCAGCGTGAATGTGCACGTTTGGGAGACATTGATCCTTCCAGCACACGATGGTCTATTCTTCGGTGATTAAAAACAAAAATGACATGAAATTTGAGGTGCATTCGCGCGCGCGCAAGCGTATGTGTGTGTGTGTGTGTGTGTGTGTGTGTGTGTGTGTGTGTGTGTGTGTGTGTGTGAGCGTGCGCGAATGGGTGTGAGTGTGTGTATGTGTGTGTGTGTGCATATTGCGGCCCTGTGTGTGAGTGCGTATGTGCGCGCACGTGTGTGTGTGTGTGTGTGTGTGTGTGTGTGTGTGTTTTGTGTGTGTGTGTGTGTGTGTGGTGTGTGTGTGTGTGTGTTTGTGTGTGTGTGTGTGTTTGCCGCGTGTGCGTGAGTGCGTATGCACGTGCGCGCGCGCGTGTGTGTATGTATGAACACACGGGTCGTTGTTAAAAGTCCGTTATCTGAAGAGTCACAGGCAGTTGAAATTTGCACAGGCGTTGACCATGCAGAGAAAAAGACATTTCCGTCTGATCAGTCTGACTCAAGTGGGGATTGAACCCGGCGACCCTGGGATCAAAAGAACAATGCTTCTCCACGGGTCAGTCAGGCTTCACCACCACACATACATTAGGAGGTGGGGAGCTAAGGACAGGGAGGGGAGGGGGTGGGTGGGTGGGGGTGGACAAAGGTGTCTTGTTGTTGTGAACGTGTCGGGTAACATCTGGTTCACAAGTTTGATACAGCTGGAAGATGTTTTCTTTAAGCAGGGGATTGTTATTATAGTGTAGTGAATCTCTTGTTGCACTGCACTGTGCTGCATTACACTGTGCTGAATCTCTGGTTGTACTGCACTGTGCTGTATAATACTGTGCTGAATCTCTGGCTGTACTGCACTGTGCTGTATTATAGTGTGCTGAATCTAGTGTTGTACTGCACTGTGCTGTATTATAGTGTGCTGAATCTAGTGTGTTGTACTGCACTGTGCTGTATTAAAGTGTGATGAATCAAGTGTTGTACTACACTGTGCTGTATTATAGTGTGCTGAATCTAGTGTTGTACTGCACTGTGCTGTATTAAAGTGTGATGAATCAAGTGTTGTACTGCACTGTACTGTATTAAAGTGTGCTGAATTTAGTGTTGTACTGCACTGTGCTGTATTATAGTGTGCTGAATCTAGTGTTTGTACTGCACTGTACTGTATTATAGTGTGCTGAATCTCTTGTTGTACTGCACTGTACTGCATGTCGTCATGCATCTTCTGGAGGATCTGTCTTAGCAGCTTTATTTTTCCATCCCGTGCGAGAAGGCATGTATCAAACTTGTGTACTAGTTAACTAGGGAAAATTAACTTCCCAGAAAGTGATGACGTCATTTTTGCACTATTGTGTGTGTGTTGTCATTGTTTGAATATCGCCTGACCACTTGTGTACAAGCTTTCATGCCGAGTCTACATTATCTACAGGAAAATAAACCTAGTCGAGTTTGGTATTAAAAGAATTGTCGGGAATTCGCCTATTCAGTCATCTCAAGAGCACAGATATATTACATTTTTCATGACAACCACTAATTATCAAACTAACAGCCCCACTTGTAATGGCCGCTCAGCAATGCCTGAACACATTGTTGCCAGACCGGCTTTACACAGATGACATTCAGTTCGCCGAGTACAGCATGGTTAGCTGGCTGGTGGGGAGCATGATGACGGCTGGCCTCTGCAGCTGTAAACTCCTCTGCCTTTCAAAACTAAGTAGCTTGCTCTGAACAGCTGTGGGTGTTGTCTGTCGTCACAAGCGATTCACTGTGCTTTAAGTTTGTGGCGTCCCTCCTCATGGAAAGCTCGTCGTCACTCTCTCTCTCTCTCTCTCTCTCTCTCTCTCACACAACACACACACACACACACACACACAGGAGAGAGAGGAGAGAGGAGGAGAGAGGAGAGAGAGAGAGAGAGAGGAGAGAGCGGGGAGGAGGAGAGGATGAGAGAGAGAGGGAGAGAGAGGGAGGAGGAGAGAGAGAGAGAGATTGTGTGTGTGTAACAGACTGAAAAACACACATAGTCTTACACATTCGGGACTCGTACTCACACACACACACACACACACACACGCACACACACACACACACACACACAGAGTTAGGTGCGAGAAAGACGTGGAGGGGTAGGTGAGGAAAGGAAAGGGGGGGGGGGGGGGGGGGGAGGGGAGGAAGGGAGGAGGGGGACCCCCCCCACCCCCCAAGGGACCGCAGAAGAAGCAAGGACAAGGAAACGAGCCAAGGGGGAGGTAAATCAGTAGTGAAATCAGTGGGGTTCCACAACACTTTCCGACACGGAAAGCACGGACCACAGTCCTATAAAACAAAAAAACAACAACAACAACCACACCATTACAACCCGGGGCGGGGATCAAGCACCTCAAGCTTGAACGAGCCCCGAGTTTTGAAAGGAAACATGGCCGATTACATCCCTCCGCCATCCCGCGCGTCCTGTGGACATCATTCAGGCCTCATGGAGGCCGGCAAAAGGCATTGTGCAAGTTGAGAAGTAATCACAGGTTTGCTGCTGCTTTTTCCCCCCGGGACCGGGCCACCATTAGTCTCCCTTTGCACGCTCTTTTCGCCCGGGAGGTAGAGCTGAGAATAGCGTCCTTCTGGAATCTGGAATCTGGACGCCTCGTCAGCGTTCCGCCCGGATTTACCCGCCCTTCGTTGATCACGTGACCCTGCACGAGAAAAAAATGCGTTGTTTGTTT
The DNA here is from genome assembly GCA_016801955.1 of Conus betulinus. Classification (NCBI taxonomy): domain Eukaryota; kingdom Metazoa; phylum Mollusca; class Gastropoda; order Neogastropoda; family Conidae; genus Conus; species Conus betulinus. The sequence goes on from JADBJO010007213.1 coordinate 84,255, forward strand.
TATCGTGTGGTTGTTGTTCTTTCTGCTTATGGAGGGTTTTTTTTTGGTGCTATTTTTTTTTCTTCTTCCAAACATTTGGATTGGAAGTAGGAAATAAAATGAGGCAGGGAGCAGTAAACAATAAACAAGTAGGGTAACTCTTGCTCCTCCCATGGATTGGGATGAAATCTGGTTCAGAACAGTTATAATTTTCAGGAATTATCACGATCTGTGAATGTGAATTTTATGGCCTCCGTTGTCTGCCTGGCTATAAACATTTTTTTGTTTTCCGGTGTCCTCGTCAGAGGCGCGCTCGTATGCGTGCGTGTTCTTAAATTCCTTACAACGAGAGCCATACACTGGACAATAACAGTCAAAGGATCCTGTGGAGATTTGGCTCATTTGTTTCATTGTTGCTGTTTCCCATAGACATACAGTCATGTTGATCTGAATCAGTGACAATCATCATATGGTAGCAGAGAGAAATCTCATCGACACGTTTTTAAGATCAGATCGTGGACCGGCGTGTCTGCAAGAGAGTTGGGGGGGGGGGGGGGGGGGGGGGGGGGAGGTGACTCTTCTCCATCTCCGCCCTCATTTCCCTCCTTCTCCCTCCCCCCTCCCCCGCCCCTTCCCGCCCTGTCTTATCGTTTTTCTCTGTTGCCCATTTTCTTTTCTGCCATTCTCATCCAGCACGGATTGGACGATCGTGTTTTTTTTTTTTTTTTTTTTTTTTTTTTTTTTTTTTTGCTTTTCTTTGTTTGTTGCCGTGTACTGGAAGCTTGTGAGGAAGCAAAACTCACAGACATGCGCGTTGCACGTGCACATACACCACACACACACACACACACACACACACACACACACGCACACGCACTCACACACACACGCGCGCGCGCGCGCGCGCGCGCACACACACACACACACACACACACACACACACGCGCGCGCGCGCGCGCGCGCGCACAACACACGCACGCACGCACGCACATACACACACACACATACACACAACGCGGGCGCGTTAATTGACAAGCAGTTCCAACTGTATGTCTGTGGCTGAAAGAGTCGCTGTGGTGGGGGAGTGTGGAAGACTGACTGTGGTGGGAGTGTGCAAGACTGGCTGTGGTGGGAGTGTGGAAGACTGACTGTGGTGGGGAGTGTGCAAGACTGGCTGTGTGGTGGGAGTGTGGAAGATTGTGGCGGGAGTGTGGAAGACTCAGCGTTCTGAGAGTGGCGTGCTGCCTGCTGGAAACACGCCTGAAACGCCAGAAGCAAAGTGCTGACTGTGCAGCAGGGTGGGAGGGGCGGGGGACGGGGCGGGCGGGCGGGATAGGGGAGAGTTACGGTTCTTGAGTCTCTCTGTCTTTCTGTCTAAAGACGTTTCCCTTTCATGTGTAGGTAAGCTGGCAATCATAGGTTCTGCAGAGGCAGTTTGGGACTGAAGATGTGACATCTGTCTCTACACGGTCCACCGGGCCGTAAGCATATGATTGAGAGAGAGAGAGAGGAGAGAGAGAGAGAGAGAGAGAGAGAGAGAGAGAGAGAGAGAGAGAGAGAGACCAGAACAATATTGAGAGAGGAGAGGAAGAGAGAGAACAATATTGAGAGAGAGAGAGAGAGAGAGAGAGAGAGAGAGAGAGAGAGAGAGAGAGAGAAAAAACTATTGTTGCACTAGTCTGCATTCTGGCAAATCGCAGTGGGATAGGAAGTGTGAGGGTGGGGGTGGTGGGGGTGGGGGTGGGGGGTAGTATTCATTCATCGTTTGTGTCTTTGTTTTTTAGGAAAGACCAGCCAAAAATAAACAGCCACGAACCATCATCATGAATTACTTCATAAAACAATACAGAAGCGATGAAATCAATAATAACATTAGTTCAAATGCTTGTAATAGAAAAGGCTCGTGACAACGTCAAAATATGCGTTTTCGTACACACAAACGACGATTAAACATGATAGAACATGCAAAACACACACAACACACACACACACACACACACGCACAATATCGGCAAAGATTTAATCTTTTGTGGGGGGGGGGGGGGGGGGGGGGGGAACACTCACACAACACACACACAAAAGAAACATAAAAACCATCAAAGAACGTTCGGCAGAGCCGAAACACAAGAAAGGTACCCCAGCTAAGAGCGACGCACCGCCAACAAATGACGGTATTGACGAAGTAGTGACGTCTTTCGGGCTCTGACGTACAGGCACGATGAGCACGCGCGGATGCGCGCGCGCAGCTTCGCAGCAGCGTCAGCACACGGTGCATACACTGGCATCAAGCCGATGATAAGGGGGGGGGGGGGGGGGGGGGGGGGGGGGCGGGCAGCCGCTCACTGTATTTATCTGGGTTTGCAAACAGGTATGTCCCTGTCCCTGACTTGACGTGGCCTAAAATCAGACACCCATTCCTCTGAGGATCTCTTCTGTCACTCATATTTCTGTTTGTTTGTTTGTTTTTGGTGAGTCTCGGTTGCGTGCATTCTAATGAAAGCTTCCTTTTTGTTCTGTAGTGATTCATTATGTCCTTCAAAGAAAAGAAAGAAGAAGTGGTTGGGGGGGGGCGGGGGGGGGGGGGGGGGGGGGGGGGGGGGGGGGGGGGGGGGGGGGGGGGGGGGGGGGGGGGGGGGGTGGAAAAGGGTGGGGGGGGGGGGGGGGGGGGGGGGGGGGGGGGGGGGGGGGGGATATAAGCTAAGAACAACATCAAATATCAAAGGTGTGAAAAAAAAAAATCCGTGGGGGGGGGGGGGCTGTTGCGTGCTTTTATTTCTTTGCTGCTATTTACTTTTTCATCTTCATTTCGTTTTTTTTTTTTTTTTTTTTTTCGTAGTTCCTTTTTCTTTCTTTAAGTTATTGACATGACAGCTTGTCTGTATAATCTTTTACAATTGCATTCGTGGGACCAGTCTTCAGGCTACGTGCCACAGTGTTATTGTTGGTCTGATTTCTGAAAATGTTCATGAAAGGCAAGTCTTCGGGCTACGTGCCTCAGTGTTATTGTTGGTCTGATTTCTGAATGTTCATGAATGGCAAGTCTTCAGGCTACGTGCCACAGTGTGTTATTGTTGGTCTGATTTTCTGAATGTTCATGAATGGCAAGTCTTCAGGCTACGTTGCCTCAGTGTTATTGTTGGTCTGATTTCTGAATGTTCATGAAAGGCAAGTCTTCAGGCTACGTGCCACAGTGTTATTGTTGGTCTGATTTCTGAATGTTCATGAAAGGCAAGTCTTCAGGCTACGTGCCTCAGTGTTATTGTTGGTCTGATTTCTGAATGTTCATGAATAGCGAGGGTTCAAGTTCGTCCTCTGTTGTTGGTTGTTTGTTTGTTTTCTCTGTTTCGATGTCTACAAGATTCTTCACTGTGGCTGTCTATAATTGTCTGTCTGTCTGTGTCTGCCAGCCTGTCTGTCTCTGTCTCTTTCTTTGTCTCTCTCTCTCTCTCTCTCTCTCTCTCTCTCTCTCTCTCTCCGCTCTCCTAATTTCCAGGGAGGGGAGAGAGAGAGAGAGAGAGGAGAGGGAGAGAGAGAGAGAGAGAGAGAGGAGAGAGAGAGCGAGAAAGAGGAGAGAGAGAGAGAGAGGTGTGTGTGTGTGTGTGAGGGATGGGAGAGATTAGAGGTGAGAGTGTTCCGGAGTTGACGTGGAGTCTGACCCCCCCCCCCCCCGACATGGAAGGAGGGGGTATCATTATGACGTGTGTGACACCCCCGCCTTTGTCAGTACTAGTCCTCCTCTCTCCCCCCCCTTCCCCCCCCCCTCCCCCCCCCCCCCCCCCCCCCCCCCCCCCCACACCCACCACACACACACACACGTCTGCTGCTGTCGTTCTTTACCGGCCTTTCTAAGGGCCTGCTAATTCGACCGTTGTGATTTGCTGTTAATGAGACCACAGTGGAAACCTCCAGGGGCAGACAACTGGACCGCTGGGGAGGGGGGGGGGGGGGGGGGGGGGGGGGGGGAGATGAGGCCTTGTTACGGTTTGTGTATTGGTGTCATGGGCGTTTTGTCTCAGGACGGAAGCGTCTGTCAGTAGTCGGAGATCGTTTTTTTTTCTTCTGCTTTTGCTTTCTATTGTCCGTCGCTCCCTCTCAGCCCCTCTCTCCCCCCCACCCCTCTGTCTCTCTCTCTCTCTGTCTCTCTCTCTCTCTCCCCCACCCCCTTCTCTCTCCTCTCTCTCTCTCTCTCTCTCCTCTCTCTCCCTTTCCCTCTCTCTCTCTATTCTCTCTCTCTCTTCTCTCTCCACCCCTCTCTCGCTTTCCTCTCTCGCTCCCTTCTCTCTCTCTCTCTGTCTGTCTGTCTGTCTGTCTCTCTCTCTCTCTCTCTCTCTCTCTCTCTCTCTCCCCCCACCCCCCCCCCCCCGCTCCCTTTATCTCTCTGTTTCTGTCTGTCTGTCTGTCTGTCTGTCTGTCTCTGTCTGTCTCTCTCTCTCTCTCTCTCTCTCTCTCTCTCTCTCTCTCTCAATTCTCCACCCCACTTCCTGTGTCCAAACCTTATCCCCTCGTGCCTGTAAATAGAATTATCTCCTCTGTTTTTAGATGTAAAAAAAACCAACACATTAGAGTTATCTAATGTCCTGGAACATAAAACTCTCTTTCTCTCTCTGTCGCTCTCTCTCTCTCTCTCTCTCTCTCTCTCTCTCTCTCTCTCTCTCTCTCTTCTCTCGCTCTCTCTTCTCTCTCTCTCTCTCTCTCTCTCTCTCTCTCTCTCTCTCTCTCTCTCCTCCTTCTCTCTCCTTCTCTCTCTCGCACACACACCTTTTGTGAGATCGGTCTGAAAACTCGCAACATCCGTCCCGATCGCTGAAGCTAGTAAAGGCCTTCCCTAACCTCTTGACTGACCCACGCTGTAGTCTTACACAGACGGCTTTGGCTCAAAACGAACTTCCAGACCCGCCGACATTATAACAGTGAGCACGATAATGATGTTTGGGTACTCTGACTGAACATTCTAAATGGAAACATATCTGGGGAGTAGACGCGGGAATGTGTGCGTGCGCGCGCGCGCGTGTGTGTGTGTATGTTGTGTGTGTGTGTATGTATGTTTGTGTGCATTTTGTGTGTGTGTGAGAGAGAGAGAGAGGAGGGGGGGAGTGAGGGACACAGACGGACAGAGAGAGAGAGAGAGAGAGAGAGAGGAGAGAGAGAGAGAGAGAGAGAGAGAGGTCAGACCTAAATCAGCTACAACGAAAACCTATCGACATAGAGAGGTACGTTCCTCAACGCTGTCGTCATGACGACGTGTCGTAGTGTGGGACTCGCACCCGCTGAAACACTGTCCACAATGCTTGTTGTGTCAAATGATACCACCAGAGAAAAAAAAAAAAGTGAATATGGACCCGTAGGAAGAGAAAAAAAAAGAGCTTGGAAAGAAACGAATGAAGGAAGGGTGGACGGATGTATTAGGTCAGATGATAAAGGGATTGTGTTTGACTAAAAATCGTGAGAGAGAGAGAGAGAGAGGAGAGAGAGAGAGAGAGGAGAGGAGAGAGAGAGGAGAGAGAGAGAGAGAGAGAGAAACAACAACCCCAAAACATTACACCGAACTTGATCAACACATTGGTACACGCCAACATGTGCTTGTCAACAAGTTAAAAAAATAAATCAGTAGAACTAGAAAACACCAGCGGTATGCAAGGCAGCAAGAATAAAGGGATACAGAGAAAGAACACAGGAAAACGAACTACGTTACCCGTGGGAGAGTCGCCAATGGAAAGGAAAGGAAGGGGGGGGGGGGGGGGGGGGGGGGGAAAAAAAAAAAAACAAGAAAAAAAAAGAAATCCGAACCTCATTAGCCTATTCACAACCCCCAACAGGCGTTTGTCCACAGAGAAAAGATCGAGCAGTTTGGCAGGCAGATTTTGCCAGGAGAAAGAGAGTTAAAAGAAACGTTCCAAAACTGACACCTGCGCCTTCACAGCTGTCCTCAAGAGCGTTCGCCACAGTCCCGGCCCCACACCTCCCACCCCCATTCACCTCCCCCTTACCCCCTCGCACGCCTACCCCCACCCCTGCCCACCTCACACCCCTCCCTCCCTTCTCGGCACAAGCAAAACACACCTGGATCCCCCCCCCCCCACCCCCCCAACTCGAGTGCCCTGTTATTAGGAAGCCGTGAGCTGTATGGCAACGTGCGTACGCCCCCCCCCCCCCCCCTCGCCCCCCATGCGCTCCCCATGCCCCCCCCCCCCCCCCCCCCCCCCCCTTCTTTCCTAGAGCGGCTGCATACTTTACCGATTCACAGTTTGAAAACAACAACAACAAAGAAACATGCAAGCTTCTAGCTTCTTTTCAAATCGTCTTTTATGTAAAGCATTTCTGTTTCTATATTTTGGGGGGTTGTTGAAAGGGTTAGATGCAGGTTGTGCACGCTGTTCACCCCAACGGCAATGAGCGGGCTTTCTCCCCACGTGGAGAGGACACCTTCACAGGCGTTCCGTGAGGACGCGCACGACCCTGCCTGTAACGTCGCCACTGGTGGGGCAGCTCCCGAACAGCCCGCTGAATGACGTCAGCTAGGGCACTTCAGACGTGTCACCAGCCTGTGGTGAACACCGCTGCTCTGTGATTAAGGAGAGGGGAAGTGGTGGTGGTGGTGGTGGTGGGGGGGGGGGGGGGGGGGGGGGCGTGGAGGGTGCATTTTTATGATTTGGGGCAAGAAAGGAACTCCATCTTCAAGGCATGTTGAATGGCTTTGTGTGGCGTTTTCATGGAGCTGAAATTCCAAAAGAAAAACATTTATTGTCATAACGAGTCGATGAATAACTGAATAACGAACTAATCTGCAGGTGAAGAAGTAAATAACAACAATGAAAATGATGATAACGATGACGATGATGATGATGACATTACTATTACCATAACAATTTTGATGATGATAATCAAATTAATGATAACAATAATGAAGATGCTAATAACAACAACGATGATGATTATGTTAATGATATTATAATGTCAATAATGATGATGATTCTCTTCACCATCTCCGCCGTCGTCGTCTACGTCATCGCCTGACCGTGATGTTTCTCTTCCATATCGATTATGTGGATACTATCTTGTAACCATAGAATCAGAGAGGTTGTGCCTTTTCTTTCAAATTGATCTTGTGGATACCGCCTTGTTACCACGGAAACAGCGAGGTTTTAGGTCTATGCGGATGCTGGGTTGTTGACCTCTGATACACCGAGTTTTCAGTGGTTCGGTCAAATTCAGCTGGCAGATACAACCTACTCATCGCTGCGCGCCGTGCATGTATTTGCATGATGCGCACGTGCGTACTTGCAGACATGAAGACCTTCGGTACCAGGAAGAACTAGAAACCTTTTGGAGATGACAAAAGTGCCGTGGATGCCGCTCTTCGTGGAATAACGTGACAATTCTAAATCCGGTGGTGTGTGACGAAGACAAACGCAGAAGTGGTCCCACTGCTGGTTCCGTCCAGCAGTGAACGGATGGTGTCGACCATTTTTCGTTACGGCAGCTTTTTTTTATTATTGGTCACAGCCCCCAAACTTTTTTTTTTTTTTTTTTTTTTTTTGTAGAACTGTGTGTGGCGTCCCTTTCCGCTGTCACTACAAAGTACTGCAGGACTTGCCATTCGCAGCTAGCGATACATCAGACGAGCACGAACACAGCCTTGTTAAGTGTGGTTGTCATTTAGCGCGCAAAGTAGTTGCGTAATTTTGATGGAAGGATAGTCAGTGACGTGCTTTTGCTTTATTTCGCAATTAGGTCGCGGACTTACTGATGACGTGTCCTACAATAGACCTCGCTGGTTCAGTAGAATACAGCACGTGCCCTAGTGACATCCATTTCATTTCCCCCATGATCCTCATCACTGTCGGGTTGCTATCTGGATATGTAGCTGTCAACGACTCCAGTTCCGTCTTTGGCACGTCACCCACAGCATTTGGCACTAGTCCCTGCCTCCCCCCCCCCCCCCTCTCTCTCTCTCTCTCTCTCTCTCTCTCTCTCTCTCTCTCTCTCTCTCTCAATCCTTGATCGAATGAAGGTTTTCTGAGTTCTGAGGTCTCTCTCTCAACTAAATATCATTTGGCCGTCATCAAAACGGACGGGTTTGGCTATTTCCCATCCAGCTTATCAGTTATCCGTTTGTTAAACTCAGTGAATTCCTCCAGCTGGAACCTTCGAAGCGTCGGAGAAGGGCGAGGCCAGGATAAAGCTGATAGCAGAGACTGAGAAGCTGATCATAAGGCGCACGGTGCAGTGTCTAGAGTAGAGATATCAAGAGCTTTAACGAGGGATTGAACGTCAGACAGAGTTTGTGGAAGCAGACCAAATCTGAGAATTTGACCCAGGCTTTACACATTCTTCAGACGTGTCCCTGGGCGGAGCTAAATCCCTTTGCCAAACCAGTGTCTCGCCTTGTTATCAGGCGCGCCGGCGGCGTAGCCGACTGATCAAGGCCTGTGTATCTGTTTGTCTGTCTGTGTGTCTGTCTGTCTGTGTGTCTGTCTGCCGGCTGAAAATGAAGGGCATCTTCACTCAGTGTTGCTGGGCTGTTTGTGTAGAGTCAATATCAAGTTAATCGATTTTGGACAGTATTCTCGATGAGTTTTTGTTTGTTTGTTTGTTCTGGGTGGGTAGATGGGCTACCAGCCACCATTGCGCGGTGGTTAGTGTCGCGCCTTTTAGGTTGGGAGGTGATAAGTCTGATTACCTCTTGTGGGAAATTTCGGCCTCGGGCCAGCTCCGACCTAGAGTTGAGTATTATGGGCTGTAGACTGGAACCACACTGTCGATCATCATCCACCAAATGGAGGGCCTCTGAAATTCCATAAGCAGTTGTGCAGGTGTCTGTATCACTCGAGCCTGGTCGAGCTTGGATACATTAAGGAAGTTAGCACACAGCCCTTGCATGCTGTTTCAGACGAGCTTGAAAACTCATATGACATCTTCATCCTCCGCCTCCTCCTCCTCCTCCTCCTCCTCCTCCGACTCCTCCTCCTCCTTATCATCAATCAGCTTAAAAAAAAAAACAAGCCCCAAGTTCAGTGCCTCTGCATGCCCTGCGGGGGACAGTCGTTGGGCATTGGTGGTGGGGGGACAGTTGTTGGACATTGGTGGGGGGACAGTCATTGGACATTGGTGGGGGGGGACAGTCGTTGGACATTGGTGGGGGGGACAGTCGTTGGACATTGGTTGGGGACATTGGTGGTGGGGGACAGTCGTTGGACATTGGTGGGGGGACAGTCGTTGGGACATTGGTGGGGGACAGTCGTTGGACATTGGTGGGGGGGACAGTCGTTGGACATTGGTGGGGGGACAGTCGTTGGACATTGGTGGGGGGGACAGTCATTTGGACATTGGTGGGGGACAGTCGTTGGACATTGGTGGGGGGACAGTCGTTGGACATTGGTGGGGGGGGGACAGTCGTTGGACATTGGTGGGGGACAGTCGTTGGACATTGGTGGGGGGACAGTCATTGGACATTGGTGGGGGGACAGTTGTTGGACATTGGTGGGGGGACAGTCGTTGGACATTGGTGGGGGGACAGTCGTTGGACATTGGGTGGGGGGGGACAGTCGTTGGACATTTGGTGGGGGACAGTCGTTTGGACATTGGTGGGGGGACATGGTGGTGGGACAGTCGTTGGACATTGGTGGGGGGGGACAGTCGTTGGGACATGGTGGGGGGGGGACAGTCGTTGGACATTGGTGGGGGGACAGTCGTTGGACATTGGTGGGGGGACAGTCGTCGTTGGACATTGGTGGGGGACAGTCGTTGGACATTGGTGGGGGGACAGTCGTTGGACATTGGTGGGGGGACAGTCGTTGGACATTGGTGGTGGGGGACATTGGTGTGGGGACATTGGGTGGTGGGGGACAGTCGTTGGACATTGTTGGGGGGGGACAGTCATTGGACATTGGTGGTGGGGGACAGTGGGGTTGGACATTGGTGGTGGGGGACAGTCGTTGGACATTTGGGGGGGGGACAGTCGTTGGACATTGGTGGGGGGGACAGTCGTTGGACATTGGTGGACAGGGGGGGGGGGGGGGACAGTTGTTGGACATTGGTGGGGGGGACAGTCGTTGGACATTGGTGGGGGGGGGACATTGGTCGGGGGGGGACATTGGGTGGGGGGGGGACAGTCGTTGGACATTGGTGGGGGGACAGTCGTTGGACATTGGTGGGGGGACAGTCGTTGGACATTGGTGGTGGGGGACAGTCGTTGGACATTGGGGGGGGACAGTCGTTGGACATTGGTGGGGGGGACAGTCGTTGGACATTGACATTGGTGGGGGGGGTCGTTGGACATTGGGGGGGGGACAGTCGTTGGACATGGTGGGGGGACAGTCGTTGGACATTGTGGGGGGACAGTCGTTGGACATTGGTGGGGGGACAGTCGTTACAGCGTGGTTGAGACAACGAGGATTCAGTGAGGTACCAACAGTGTCAGGCCTCTGTGATCGTTTTGGGGGTATCTGACATGGTGTACGATGCATTCTGGCGTGGCGTTTGACTGAAGTTCAGAGGATGGTCGACCTTGTTGGAAGTCTGCGCTCTCCTCAGTCTCCGTCACCTTTGGTCCTGTGTTGTTAATGGACTAAGTGCTAGGCATCCTATTGGCTTTCAGGTCCTGCAGTTTGTCGTCATTGTGAAAGGAAATTCGATCTTAAAAAAGAAACACAGAAAGAAAGAATAAGACTGACTTATCCCTTCGTGAGGGAGAAAAGAAAAGAAAAATCTACTGAATTTGGGGACACCGTTTTGGCTAACCTCACACTTCGCGTTTCTTTTGAGGAC
>JADBJO010007213.1:102500-107500 GCA_016801955.1 Conus betulinus
GACAGGGTGGCACGTGACTCAAGGTCGAACCCAGTCCATTCTGGCGCCGATCGTGATCCATGGAGGATGCAGATTGGACAGGTAGCACGTGACTCAAGGTCGAACCCAGTCCATTCTGGCGCCGATCCTGATCCATGGAGGATGCAGATTGGACAGGTAGCACGTGACTCAAGGTCGAACCCAGTCCATTCTGGCGCCGATCCTGATCCATGGAGGATGCAGATTGGACAGGTAGCACGTGACTCAAGGTCGAACCCAGTCAATTCTGGCGCCGATCCTGATCCATGGAGGATGCAGATTGGACAGGTAGCACGTGACTCAAGGTCGAACCCAGTCAATTCTGGCGCCGATTCTGATCCATGGAGGATGCATATATCCTGGTGGTTTTTACCGTTTGAGAGATATTCTAATGGATATTCTGGTATTTCACCATGTTAGATATTTTGGTGGTTTTCAACGTTTCATATATTCATGTGGATATTCTGGTATTCCACCGTAACAGATTATCTGATAGTTTTTTAATGTTTGGGATACTTTTGTGAACATTGTGGCATTTTACCATTTATAGATATTCTAGTGGTTTTTAATGTTTCAGATATTTTGGTAGCTATTCTGGTATTTCGCTACTTCAGGTGTAGGTTTCAACATTTTCCTATCATCTGGTACTTCGAAGACTGAGGTAGACCAAAAAACAAAGTTCAGAGAGACATGAAAACAGAGGACTGATGACCTTCCACCATGTCTTAAGGTTATGTGATGGGGTGCCCAACTCAAGCATGCGTCGTCCTTATGACCTCGTCATCGTCTCTCTCCATGACAATGTAGTCGTCATCTCTCTCCATGACAATGTAGTCGTCGTCTCTCTCCATGACAATGTAGTCGTCGTCTCTCTCCATGACAATGTAGTCGTCATCTCTCTCCATGACAATGTAGTCGTCGTCTCTCTGCATGACAATGCAGTCGTCATCTCTCTCCATGACAATGTAGTCGTCGTCTCTCTGCATGACAATGCAGTCGTCATCTGTCTACATGACAATGTAGTCGTCATCTGTCTACATGACAATGTAGTCGTCGTCTCTCTACATGACAATGTAGTTGTCATCTCTCTCCATGACAATGTAGTCGTCATCTCTCTGCATGACAGTGTAGTCGTCATCTCTGTGCATGACCATGTAGTCCTCATCTCTCTCCATGACAGTGTAGTCGTCATCTCTCTCCATGACAATGTAGTCTTCATTTCTCTCCATGACAATGTAGTCGTCATCTCTCTCCATGACAGTGTAGTCGTCATCTCTCTGCATGACAATGCAGTCGTCATCTCTCTCCATGACAATGTAGTCGTCATCTCTCTCCATGACAATGTAGTCGTCATCTCTCTGCATGACAATGCAGTCGTCATCTCTCTCCATGACAATGTAGTCGTCATCTCTCTGCATGACAATGTAGTCGTCATCTCTCTCCATGACAGTGTAGTCGTCATCTCTCTCTCCATGACAATGTAGTCGTCATCTCTCTCCATGACAGTGTAGTCGTCATCTCTCTGCATGACAATGCAGTCGTCGCCGAGGAGAATGTTCAAGGTCTGTTGTGTCTCCGTTCAGCTGGTGACTGGTGAACTGTCTGATCCGCAGACTTCAACGTTTGTCACGTGCTCGTCAGCTGGCTGCGGACTGTGGCCCTCTGTCTCCATCGTCTGTAGTGTATTTGAAGAGACCCCAGCACCTTCCTCTCTTGCTTTGCTTTTTTTTCCTTTTAGGAGGCAAAAGGACACGGGGTCATGGCGAGATGTAAGAAGAGAAAACTGAGAAATGAAAGTATGGGTGGTGGATGTTGTGACACGACCCAGAACTGTTCTATGATGTTACAATGGAGAGCAAGTTAAGGTGAGGAAGGTGTTCATTCCAAATGAGCATATTGATTACAAACTTTCAAGGAGCGTAGTGCCAAATTTTGCGTGCTCACAGTCAAACAGAAAACGTACGCTGTGAACACTCCAAAAATGGTTCACATTGATTCATATATTGAAAGGTTGAAAAACACAAAACAAAGAGAACAGGAAAAACAACAACAACAACAAACAAACATTAATATCTGGATTATCTTGATATAGGCTGCGTGTTTTATTGTTCACTTTAAAGACTGGAGAGAGAGAGAGAGAGAGAGAGAGAGAGAGAGAGAGAGAGAGAGAGAGAGAGAGAGAGAGAGAGAGACTTATGCCACCGACTCTTGAGAGAGACCAGTTTGCACTGGGAGAACAAATAACAGTTCCTTCAATCCACACCTGGCCTTTATCGGCCCGTTTGAAGTGGTTCAAAGCACCGGCAACGGCGTTGAAAAAGGTGGTCACGGTTTATCCTTCAAGTGTGACTGTGTAGCTAACGTACACCTTCCACAATGCCCAGCACTGTGCCGCCCTTTATGGACTGTCTTCAGTAGCCAATCCTGGATTCGCATCCATCAAAAAGAGATTTTTGGTCCCTGGCATGCCAGGCTCAAGAGGTGTTCAAGTGCTGGTCCTCAAAAGGTGCTGAAGTACTCGTCGTTAAGAATCCACCCTTCTCGGACGAGGTCTGTGTTGTGCAGTTTGTCCATACAGGGGTTTCTTCGGCATCGTGGCTGGCTTCTGATTTGTGAAGCAATCATTGTTAAGTCGTTGGATGCTTCATTCTGTTGAATTATTTTTTGTTTGAAACAGATGAAGAAAAATCCACATCCACAGCACCCGATGCGTCTTTCGAAGCCTTCAAAAGCACGAAAGGTTTATTCGTAAAAACCGTGTAGCAGATGTTTAAGAAAGTCACGCGAGAGAGGGAGGGGAGGAGAGAATACCCTCTGAAGAACGGTGGCAGGGACTGAAGGCCGACAGTACGTTCACATCGTCATCGTTTGGCACCCTGTGTCCAAGGCAGAGTGGTTCAAAAATTCATTCTGCATTTCTGACACGCCGTGTCCGGGGAACCTGCAGCCACGAGACTGGCATTCTTTGCTGGGGGGCGTTGGAGGCGCCTGCCTTACAGGAAAGCCGGTCGTGGTGTTCACCACGCCCTTGAAAGTCAGTCAGGAGAAGGAGAGGAAGTAAGAGCGGCTTTGGAAGGCGATGAAGGGTGCTGTCCCTGCGCAGACAGTCCGGAATGTGAACACTGTGTTGTGGTGAACAACAACAAAATGATACAATGCAACACATTACAATGAAAGACAGCAAAATACTGTACAATGTGTAACAGTGCAACAGGCCACAGTGCAGTGTAGCATGGAGCCACGCAGAGCAACACAATACAGTTCTGTACATCATGTAGTGCAGAATAACAGAAACAGCTCAAGACTGTGCGCCCCCCCCCCCCCCCCCCGTCCAAGCCCTCCCTCTCCACCCCTCAAAAACAAACAAAACTTTAGCGGAAGGGTGACTGCCATACGAAGTACAGTCTGTTGGAACTAGTCGGAAAGAACGCACGTTTGCTGTGTTCTTCGATCCTCAATCTGACAGTCATGTGCTGAAAGTGCCGTCGTTGTTTAGTAGCCCCCCCGGGTTTGAGAAGTGTCCTCAGGCTGGCTACGCAATAGCCATGGACTTTCCTGTCCCCCAGGACGATGTCCCGGACCATAGCAACGTGTTCCTTTGGCAGCAGTGCAGCGGCAATCGTCTTCACAGCCCTTTCGGTCGCGTTAACAGACAGCTGACCATTTCTGAACAGCATAGTACGCGACAGAGCGCTCACTGTAAAAGTGTTAACCAGGACAGTACGCGACAGAGCGCTCACTGTAAAAGTGTTAACCAGGACAGTACGCAACAGAGCGCTCACTGTAAAAGTGTTAACCAGGACAGTACGCGACAGAGCGCTCACTGTAAAAGTGTTAACCAGCACAGTACGCAACAGAGCGCTCACTGTAAAAGTGTTAACCAGCACAGTACGCGACAGAGCGCTCACTGTAAAAGTGTTAACCAGGACAGTACGCGACAGAGCGCTCACTGTAAAAGTGTTTAACCAGGACAGTACCCGACAGAGCGCTCACTGTAAAAGTGTTAACCAGGACAGTACCCAACAGAGCGCTCACTGTAAAAAGTGTTAACCAGGACAGTACCCAACAGAGCGCTCACTGTAAAAGTGTTAACCAGGACAGTACCCAACAGAGCGCTCACTGTAAAAGTGTTAACCAGGACAGTACCCAACAGAGCGCTCACTGTAAAAGTGTTTAACCAGGACAGTACCCCACAGAGCGCTCACTGTAAAAGTGTTAGCCAAGTCCTCCAAGTGTTACGTGTGTATTTTAAGCCTTTCTTTTCGCACGAAGCGAACGACAGAGCAGTATTGAAGTTTTCCAAGATTTTTTTTTCTGTTTTTTTCTTTCGCTTTTTCTTTTCAGATGTGGCGAGTATTTTGAGGTCATGTGTGATGAACTTTATGATACGATGAGCATAGTGTCCAGCGATCATCCGCACGCGCAGGCGCGCGAGCGCAAAAACGCACACACACACACACACACACACACACACACACACACACACACACACACACACACACACACACACACAGGGGGGGGGGGGGGGTGATAAACAATACCCTGCTCTGCCTGCAGCGAGGCGCATGCGTGCAGGATGCGCAGAAACCAGGGCTCGTCGCACATCTGAAGAAAAAAAAAAGACAATGTGAAAATGAGGGATTACCATCCAGTGTTATGGACATGTGTATTCCTCCCGCTGACATCAGCGGCCTGTGACCCCCATTTCCATTATCCCCCCTGGTCGGGCCCTCAGTGCCCCCGGTTCCACATGGCTAGCCGACAAATCATCAGCTAGTTCGGCTCCGGAGGTGACGCCTTGTTGCTCCAGTGTTCACGGGCAAGTGTCCCCTGGTTGCCTTCTTTTTCTTTCCTTTTTTTTTTCTAGAGAGAAAGAAAAGAAAGGGTAGAAAGAAAGAGAGGCGAATTGTTGGGATGAATAGGATAATTGCATATCCTAAATGGTTGAGGGGGTAAATGAAAAAAAGTATGTACAAAATTTA
>JADBJO010007213.1:115000-117246 GCA_016801955.1 Conus betulinus
GATGGTCCTCAAACAGCAGCCACAGAACGGCCAGTCATCATGACACATGGCGGAACCCCTTCCCTACCGGTACCCACACAGAACCCCTTCCTACCCGGTACCCCACAAACCCCTTCCTACCCGGTACCACAGAACCCCTTCCTACCCGGTACCACAGAAACCCCTTCCTACCCTTACCACCGAACCCTTCCTACCCGGTACCACAGAACGGCCAGTCAATCATGACACAACACACAGCGGAACCCCCCTTCCTACCCGGTACCACAGAACCCCTTCCTACCCGGTTACCACGCAACCCCTGCCGTGAGCCCATGCCCTAACCGGATTGATTTATTTTTTAAATCTAATGCTTAGAAATGAACTCCGCCCATCTCTCCTCTCTCTCCATCCGCCCTCTCCCTGCCGCCTATGATCATTCCTGCCTACCTTATTCCTTACCTTAACCCTCCCCCCAACCCCCCCCGCCCCCCCTCCCCTTCCCCAACCTCCCACCCCAACCCGTATGTTGTCATCGAGGTATTTCAGCAGTGTATAACTACGGGGCGTTCACTCATGCGGAACTAGCTGTGGGCTGTCAGAATGCCCCTTGTAGTCTGCCACAAGGAGCGTGATGGCGACAAGGTTGAAAAGTCGCTCCCCGTCAGGCCGTTCAACTCGAGTTCACAACATTTCAACCCTCGAGTTCTCTCCGTCGTTTTCTGCGGACAAAAATTTGGCACCCTGCTTTAAAAAGCTGAGCCGTGAATAACCCTCAAACGGCGAATCGGGGGAACCTGGCGCTTTAAGGAGCTGAAAGCGTAAAAAAGCTGTAAGGTTAGAGTAAATCGTTTTGGCATGCTTGAGCAAAACACAGCGTGCAAATCTTGTCCAAGGCAAACAGCCCCAAAAAAGTGAAGAACGAAGGTGTGTGCCCCATATAGAATATGAGTGTTTTGAACAGCACTGCTAATTCTTAATTTGAACACACGTTTCTTTTACTTCAATATTGCACAAGATGATTGTCGTGTCGCATTTTGAAATAAAAGTAACCTCTTCGCCACGTCTGATGTTCTACTGTGGTTTTCACCACCATCATAATCCAAAAAAACAGTAGAACTTAACCGTTTCGTCGGTGGAGTGGAGGGGGGGTGGGTGAGAGGGTGAGGGGGGTGGGTCATCATTTTGGATCAAACTAACTCTGGTCTCGTTTGTCTCCCTTTCAAGAGGTGGGTGTGTCAATTCCAATGAAAAAAACATTTTGTTTGAAGGGGAAAAAAAAACCGTTGAAAGGAAGGGTGGCGATGGGTGGATTGGGTAGAGGAGGTGGGAAAGGGGTGTGGAGGGAAGAAAACGAGGGGGGAGGAGGGCGGGGATTCCCTCCTTGGTGGTATTTTTGGCTTCCTCCTTTCTTTTTCACTTTCCCTCCTTTCCCCCCCCCCCTCCAACACCTGAAGCAATCATGCCTGATATCCTTTATGATGGTGCCACCTTTGACCGACCCTGTGAGAATCATCACCGTCTTCATAATCTTTGTCCTGTCAGTGGTCCTCATTGTTTTGTTTGTTTGTTTTGTTAATCGATTGCTGGTACAATTTCTCTTTTCAATTTCATGTGCAAAACCATCCATTTCTTAAATAGCATGCAAGACAAAACCTTATTCCATTTCTAAATGAATTCGCACTGATCTCAAAAGAATCACACAATAAAACAAACAAATAAACCTAATCCTTCCGTTTCCCTCCTCGTTCCTTTCCCTCCCTTAACAGTCTTTTCTTTTTCTGCCGTCTAGTGAGGACCGTTTCCATGTACAACGAACAGGACAAAACCAAATCGCATGTGTACCGAAAAAACCGTACGCACCACATATAACTGGTCTTGCCCTTACAACGCGACACAAGAAAGTGTTCGATAGGAAAGATATCATCGCTTCTGTGTGACGGCGTTCGGTCGTCTTCGAACTTATTCAGGAGCTGTGATAGTGTTCAAAAAAAAAAAAAAAAAAAGATTGAGGGAAACGAAAAACTGGGAACATGGTCGGCCAACTGACGTTTCTTGGCAACGTGATACACAGAGGTTTTCGTGGACAATGAACCGTGAAGTATTTGTGTAAATGTTTACCAAACCAACAACGCCAGCGTGGAATTTCTCGCTGATCATCTCTCTCTCTCCTGTTTACTGTCTCTTTCCCTCTCTCCCTCCTCTCTCCCTCTCTCGGTCTGCCTCTCTCCTCTCATCTCTCCTCCTCCTCTCTCCCTCCTCTCTCTCTT
>JADBJO010007214.1:0-10000 GCA_016801955.1 Conus betulinus
CAACCGTGTTGCAGCAAAACACCTGGCCCCCACCAGAGTTCCTTCATCAGACAACAGGCATTGTAATCCATGAGGCACTGCCTTGCCAACAGGCTGGCAGTGATGATTCAATGCCGGGTCTCATGCATGCGGTGAAGGAAACGGTGCTGTTTACCATCATGTCTTTCAGCCTAACCCCATTGCCAGTCAGCCGCACTAACAGGTTACACATCACCTCTTCATGATCCATGTTTATCACAGGAAGAAATGTGTGTTTGTTTGTTTGTTTGTTTGTTTTTAATTCCTAAGTTACTTTGGTGTCCAAAAGAACAAGTACAGCTGATCTCATGCTTTTCAGTTCTGTGTTTCGAGCGCCAACCCGACCCCCCTTCCTTACCTCCCTCCCTCCAGCTTTATTTTCCCCAACTCTTCTGTACACATGTGCGTGCACACTCACACACACAGGCACACACACAGAGACACACAAGGAGAGAGACACACACACACAGATGCACCTCCTACCCCCTCCCTCCCCGCACACACACTCAAGAGGAGAGAGAAAGACAGACAGACAGAGACACAGAGAGAGACAGAGAGAGATCAGATAGAGAGAGAGAGAGAGAGAGAGAGAGAGAGAGATGCACCTTCTACCCCTCCCTCCCCCGCACACACACTCAAGAGGAGAGAGAGAAGACAGAGAGAGAGAGAGAGAGAGAGAGAGAGAGAGAGAGACAGAGAGAAAGAAACAGGCAGACAGACAGACAGACAGAGAACCGAAAGAGAGAGTGATGCACACAAAAATACACACACACACACACACACACACACACACACACACACACACACACACACACACACACACACCACAAAAGCATATGCACGCACATGAAAAAAGAAGAAAAATACAGACAGACAGACAGACAGACAGACCGACAGAGCACACCTCAACCGTGTTGCAGGAAAACACCTGGCCCCCACAGAGTTCCTTCATCAGACAACAGGCATTGTAATCCAGCGCGGCACTGCCTTGCCAACAGGCTGGCGGTGATGATTCAGGGTCTCATGCATGCGGTGAAGGAAACGGTGCTGTTTACCATCATGTCTTCAGCCTACCCCATTGCCAGTCAGCAGCACTAACAGGTTACACATCACACTCTTCATGTTTTGTCACTGAGAGGTGTTTTTTTTTATCCCCATCTATTTTGGTGTCCAAAGTGTTTTTATCCCCATCTATTTTGGTGTCCAAAGGAATAAGCACAGTATATCTCATGTTTTTTTGGTTTAGTGGTTTGAGTGCTAACCTCACCCTCACCACCCCTTTCTCTCACTGCTTCCAGCTTTAACCATGTCCACTCGTCTGCGCATGCGCGCGCGCGCCCACACTCACACACACACACACACACACACACACATACGCACACACACACACACACACACACACACACACACACACACCCACACACACCTACTAGACGAGAGAGAGAGAGAGAGAGAGAGAGAGAGAGAGAGAGAGACCTCTTTCACTTCCCCCCCACACACCCCACCAGACACTCAAGAGAGAGAGAGAGAGAGAGAGAGAGAGAGAGAGAGAGAGGATGCATCTCCCCCCCCCCCCCCCCCCCCCCCCCCCCCCCCCGCCCTCCCCGGCAACACACTCAATACGAGAGACAGACAGACAGACAGAGACAGACAAAAAGAGAGAGCACCTCCTCCCCCTCCCCCCCCCCCCCCCCCCACACACCACACTCAAAGAGGAAGTAGAGATGTATCCATTCCTCCCCTCCCCCCCCCCAACAACACCCCGTCCACTTAGGACGAGAGAGAGAGAGAGAGAGAGAGAGAGAGAGAGAGCGAGAGAAGATGCACCCCCTCCCCCCTGCCCCTCCCCCCCCCCCCCCCCCCCCCCCCCCCCCCCCCCCCACACCCCACCACACACACATATACACACCCACGCCACACACGAAAGAGAAAAAGACAGAGAGAGGCTCTGGTAGAAAAAAAAAAAGAAATAAACCCCAACAACTCCATAATCTCTTTACTAACCGTCTACACCTTTCCTTGTCTTCGGACTGTACGTGTGTGCGTTTCTCTAAGCTTCAAAATGGTCATTTTAGCTCCGGCTGTTTTTTGTCAGACTCTCCACGCTGTGTGTTAGATCAGAACATCCCACGCTTCCGGATTTACTATTCGTGTCGTTTAAATGACGCAATTTCGGTTGCAAAGTTCGACCGGAATAGCTCTCTCTCTCTCTCTCTCTCTCTCTCTCTCTCTCTCTCTCTCTCTCTCTCTCTCTAAAAAGAAATGAGTAAAAAAAAATAAATAAATAAAAAAAAGGAAATGAAGCAATAGAAAATGAGCAGATAAATGATTGAAACAAGATGATGAAAATGTGTAGATAACAAAGCAACATCGATCTAAAAAAAAAAAAAATGAAGGAAGGAATAAATAAAAAATAAATACATAAAAAATAAATAAATAAATAAATAAATAAAACGATAATGATACCAACACAGAGAAGCAGAAATGAACCAACAGTAAAGATAAGATAAATAAATGAATGAAAAGTAAGTGAAAACCAACGAATAAACATATAAATGATCAAAAGGAAACGAGCGCATGCTGGAGGAAAAAAAAAAGAAAGAAAGAAAAAGAGCGAAGAGGATGGACGGCGACTGGAGACTGCCGGGAAGGGGGGGGGGGGGGTGGGGGGTTAGCGAAGGGGCAATGGGGTGGGGTTGGGGGGGGGGATGTGGGGGGTGGGGTGGAGGAGAAGCCACAGATGAGAGGAAAGAGGATGTGTGAGAATGCTGCTGTTCCTGGCTGCTTCTCTGTTCTGAGATGCATTCAACTTGCGCTGCCGTTTTCCTACTTTGTTGTTGTTTTTTGTTGTTGTTGTTGTTGTTTTTGTTGTTGTTGTACTTTTGGCTGTTTTACTATACTGTTGGGGTTTTGTTTTTCCTCCGATGATTTTTTCATACTCGTCTGTTGTTATAGCTCTGTTCATCTCTGTCTTTTTCTGCCTATCTGTCTCTGTCTCTCTCCCTTTACATCCCACTCTCTTTGTCTCTCCTCTCTCTCTCTCTCTCTCTCTCTTGCTCTCTTTCTTTCTCTTTCTCTGTCTGTCTGTCTCTCTCTCTCTGTTTCTGTGTTCTATCTTGTCTGTCTGTCTCTCTCGCGCGCGCTCTCTCTCTTACATCCTCTCTCTCTCTCTCTCTCTTTGCGCGTGTGCGTGTGTTTTCTGTCTCCACCTTGTCTTCTGTCTGTCTGTCTCTTTCTTTACATTCTCTCTCTCTCTCTCTCTCTCTCTCTCTCTCTCTCTCTCTGTCTCTCTCTTGTTGTTGTGTCTCTCTATTTTTGTCTGTCTGTTCTCTCTCTCTCTCTCTCTCTCTCTCCTCTCTCTCTCTCTCTCTCTCTCTCTCTCTCTCTCTCTCTCTCTGTGTGTGTGTGTTACTACCCTGTGAGATCAATCCAGCCCACGCTACAGACTGGGAGAAAATGACAAGTCCAGGAGGCAGCAGGTGTGGCAAAAGAATGAAGATCTGGAGATGAAGGAAACAGGGCGTACAGGCACCGGGAGATAGGGCAGGGGTCAACACAGGAATGAAATGGAAGCCGGCAGGCAAAAGGGGAAAACAGAGAGAGAGAGAGAGAGAGAGAGAGAGAGAGAGAGAGAGAGAGAGAGAGAGAGAGAGAGAGAGAGAGAGAAGGTTTACCAAGAGAACTGAGAAGCTAGCCCAGAGGTCCGTTGCAATGAAGCCTCGTCTGGAATGAAATAATAACATTCCGACACGTGACGTCTCTGGGGATCGGTTCCATCCTTTCTGTCTCTATAACTGTCTGTCTTCGAATTCAGGCAGCCTGTTGCGTACACGAGTGTGTGGATTGTCAGTGCCTAGAACCTTTGGCAAGGCGCTTTATAAATGCTATTTATTATTATTATTATTATTATTATTATTATTATTATTATTATCATCATCATCATTGTCATCATCATCATCATTATATTGTTGTTGTTATTATTATTATCATCATTATTGTTATTACTATATATCATCATCATCATCATCATCATCATTATTATTATTATTATTATTATTATCATTATTATTATTATTATTACATTATCATTATCATCATATTATTATCACTGTTGTTGTTATCATTATCATCATCATTATTGTTATTATCATTATCATTATCACTATTAAATCAGATGGTCTGCATGTCCGCTCTGTCAGGACACACTGGCAGTGGATCCTACCCGAAGTTCAAGCAGAGCAGCACTGACCCACTCAGGGCACACATAGAGACACAACCCAACGTCCGAGGAGATCACATATAGAGACACACCCACAGCCAAAACGTCTGAGGAGATCACACATGGAGACACAACCCACAGCCAAACGTCTGAGGAGGTCACACATCGAGACAAAACCCACAGCCAACGTCCAAGGAGATCACACATGGAGGCACAACCCACAGCCAAACGTCCACGGAGATCGCACATGGAGGCACAACCCACAGCCAAACGTCCAAGGAGATTGCACATGGAGGCACAACCCACAGCCAAACGTCCAAGGACATCACACATGGAGGCATAACCACAGCCAAACGTCTTAGGAGATCACACATGGAGACACAACCCCAGAGTCAAACGTCCAAGGAGATCACACATGGAGACACAACCCACAGCCAAACGTCCAAGGAGATCACACATGGAGAGACACAACCCACAGCCAAACGTCCAAGGAGATCACACATCGAGACACAACCCACAGCCAAACGTCCAAGGAGATCACACATGGAGACACAACCCACAGCCAAACGTCCAAGATCACACATGGAGACACAACCCACAGCCAAACGTCTCAAGGGAGATCACACATGGAGACACAACCCACAGCCAAACGTCCAAGACGTCCATGGAGACACAACCCACAGCCAAACGTCTAAGATCACACATGGAGACACAACCCACAGCCAAAACGTCCAAGGACATCACACATGGAGACACAACCCACAGCCAAACGTCCAAGGAGATCACACATGGAGACACAACCCACAGCCAAACGTCCAAGGACATCACACATGGAGACACAACCCACAGCCAAACGTCCAAGGAGATCACACATGGAGACACAACCACAGCCAAACGTCCAAGGGACATCACACACATGGAGACACAACCCACAGCCAAACGTCCTAAGATCACACATGGAGACACAACCCACAGGTCAAGACATCACACATGGAGGACACATCACAGCCATGGAGACACACAACCCACAGCCAAACGTCCAAAGATCACACATGGAGACACAACCCACAGCCAAACGTCCAAGGTCATCACACATGGAGACACCAACCCACAGCCAAACGTCCAAAGATCACACATGGAGACACAACCCACAGCCAAACGTCCAAGGAGATCACACATGGAGACAACCCACACAGCCAACGTCCAAGGATCAACATGGAGACACAACCCACACAAAACAACCCCAAGCCAAACGTCTAAGATCACACACATCCGACCAAACCACAGCCAAACGTCCAAGGAGATCACACATGGAGACACAAAACCCACAGCAAACGTCCTCCAATCACACATGGAGACACATGAGACACCAAACGTCCACAGATCACAAATCAGCCAAACGTCACACATGGAGACACAACCCACAGCCAAACGTCCAAGGAGATCACACATGGAGACACCCCCACAGCCAAACGTCCAAGGACATCAAAACATGGAGACACAACCCACAGCCAAACGTCTAAGATCACACATGGAGACACACAAAACAGCCAAACGTCTAAGATCACACATGGAGACACAACCCACACATGGAGTCCAAGGACATCACACATGGAGACACAACCCACAGCCAAACGTCTAAGATCACACATGGACACAACCCACAGCCAAACGTCCAAGGACATCACACATGGAGACACAACCCACAGCCAAAAGTCTAAGATCACATGGAGACACAATCCACACAGCCAGACGTCCAAGGACATCACACATGCATAGTACCGCCAGGGAACACTCCACCATCCAACGCTCCTAGCAAAGAGACTGTAGCCGGCTGGAGGCCCCCACAAATGATATTCTGGAGCACCTGCAACATCCCACAGCAAGACCTCGCGGTTCCTTTGTTGAAGTGGATGGCTGCGAATGCACAGCACACCTTCCAGAATGAAAAAAAAAAACATCCAGAGATCACCCAGAGGTGTTACATGAGACCAGATATTCCTCTCTCTCTCTCTCTCTCTCTCTCTCTCTCGATCCCTCTCTCTCTCTCTCTCTCTCTCTCCCCCCCCCCTCTCTCTCTCTCTCTCTCTCTCAAGATGATGAGAACGATAAAACAAAAAAATGATAAGTGATTGTTCGTTCTTCATTTTTCGTTGTCCTGAGTGTTGATTATCTTGCCTGAAGAAGACCTGAGAGGTCGAAACGCGTCGTGTTTTGTCTTGTGATTCGTTTGTCTGCGTTGTTCGGTGGAGTCGTTAAAATGACTTTAAAAACAATGATTGTGACTGAGCCCATCGTGTTGTGGGAAAGCAGAATAGAGCAAGCTTACATCTCCAAGACTGAAGAGTATGCCCGTCTGGCCAGAAGTTCCAGAGAGTCTGGATTCCCAGCCAAAGTCCTCGCCAAAGCGGTTGAATCAATGTAACAAAAAGGCTCATCAGCCTATGAAGTCATGAAGCAGCTCGGAAATTCAGGTAAGAAGAGAGACCTAAAATCCTAAAGACAACAGCAAGAGGCAGCTGAGAAAAAAAAAAAAAAAAAGTTCCATCTGGGTTTGGTCGAGGAAACACAACAAACGTGATCACTGATCATTGTCAAGTATGCTGCTGGGAGATGTTTTGTTTCGTTTCCTCCACTGCCGCCTTAACACGTCACACTTTCGTAATCCTCTCTCTCTCTCTCTCTCTCTCTCTGTGCGTGGTGTGTGTGTGTGTGTGTGTGTGTGTGTGTGTGAGAGAGAGAGAGAGAGAGAGAGAGAGAGAGAGAGAGAGAAGGAGAGAGAGAGAGAGAGAGAGTGTGTGTGTGTGTGTTGTGCGTGTGCGTGTGTGTGTGTGTGTGTGTGTGTGTGTGTGTGTGTGTGTGTTATGATGTCTCTGTGTGTGTGTGTTTTTTTTTTCTAAGACATCCTGCGGCAGTTTATAAAATGTACCCCTTAAAAATATTCCACGATATTTTCGTCAGCAGAACAGTTCTTCTTGTATCCAATAATAAACCTTCCCTGTAACTGTGCCATGCATGTATGAAAAACAGGCCAGGTGTTTCCTCATTGCGGCTCCCACAAACACAGGTGTTTGCCTTGCATTTTCAGTCATGGACACGAATTTGGAAGTTCACTCACATAACTCAAACTATCACAGACTGTGACAGAACTTGACTGTCTACTTACCACTGTGTACATACAAGAAACTGTCACTGCGTTGAGCATCTTCCTTTATTTTGACTTACAGACAGACAGTCAAACAGACAGACGGACAGACAGACGGACAGACAGACAGAAAGAAAAAGAGATGGAGAGAAGAGAGGCAGGCAGACAGACAGACAGAGACACAGAAAGACAGACAGAGAGACAGAAACAGAGTAAACGAACCAACAGGTCGACAGACAGAATCACAGGGTGCGTGCGAGTCCAGCGCTTTCTACACACTGGCGGAATGGTAGAGCGCCACAAGGGCGGGCACCTGCAGCAGCGGCCAGGGAACCTGACCCGAGGTAAACAGCTTCAACTGACCAGCCACGTGTCACACACACCACTGGCCGCTGGCCGTTCTGTGGCTTTGATGTTGGCCTAGTGATAAGCACGCGGTATGCAAATTGGCAGTTCAGTGCCTTCGGCGTGGAATCCCAGCTGACAGATAAAGAGAGGCGCGCAGTCTTCAAGCGCGCGTAACAGCTGACTTACTGGCCGCAGCAGACTCCAGCAGGTGTCGGAGAAACCTGTTCCTTCCTCATTCCTGGGAAACGTCAGCTTCTGGTGACTCGCGCGCGCGCGCGCGCGCGCAACACACACACACACACACAGTCAGAGAGAGAAAGAGACAGAGAGTCAGAAGAGAGAGAGAGAGGGGGGGGGGGAGAGGGAGAGAGAGAAGAGAGAGGGACAGAGAGAGAGACAGAGCCAGAAACAGACAGAGAGAGAGAGAAGGAGAGAAAAAGAAACAGAGACAGGGAGAGAAAGACAGACAGACAGACAGACAGACAGACAGACACACAGAGAGAGAGAGAGATTACCATACCATGAAAATACAACCTTGATAAGGCCTTCTGGTAGCTGTCTTGGAAACAACACAATCCCAATTGAATAAAAACCGAAAATAAAACAAACCAACCAACAAAAAACAGCCAATAAGAACAGAAGTATTGAGGATCATTGTATCTTGTCGACTTTCTTTACAGGTGATTAATATGAACGAGGAACATCGCCATCATCATCACCCTGGATGTCAAATTCACCACTGAGATCGTCATCACAACAAACATCAGGACCACCACGCTTACGATTAAAAAAGCAAACAGATCGTCATCGTTGAATGTATCAGAGGTGTCAAGTATGTCTGATGTACAAAATCACTCACTATGTACAGATGCATGATCCCCGACTCCTTTTTTGCCCCCCCCCCCCCCCCCCCCCCCCCAACCCCTCTTGAACCTCCATTTGATCCTTCCCTCCCCTCCATCTTGTCCAGAGTGATGTTTGCTCTGAAACTCTCCATTGCAATGTTGGCATTTTGGTAGAAATCGCCACTGATCTATGCCCCCCCCCCCCCCCCCCCCCCCCCCCGGTAGATTCATTACAGCTCCCATCCATTTACGTCAGTCGGTCTTCTTGATACCACCTGGCCACCTTTTCGATGTGTGTGTGTGTGTGTGTGTGTGTGTGTGTGGTGTGTGTGTGTGTGTGTGTGTGCGAGTGCGCGCGCGCGCGCGCGCATGTGTGTGTGTGTGTGTGTGTATCCAATAATAACTGTTTCGTGCATGTATCAAAACCATACCAGATGTTGCCCGCGTTTTGGAATGTTGACTTGCACTTTTCTTGTTCTTGTTCTTCTTGTTCTTCTCTCTTTCTGTCTGTCTTTCTTCCCCCTTTGTTTTAAAAATTGATCACTTCGTGGACCAGAGAAGTAGAACTTTAGTTAAACAATACTCAGCCCGGACTGTTTGACACGACTTCGCACTTTTATTATCCATTTCATGTGTGTGTGCGTGTGTGTGTGTGTGTGTGTGTGTGTGTGTGTGTGCGCGCGAGCGCGCGCCTCAGCACAGGAATTACCTATGTACTGCCCAATCCGCCGCCCATAAGCACAGCCAGACACAGCCCCAAAGCCAGCTATCCTTGAGGAGCAACCAGGTCCAGGTTGTCTCGACATACTACCCACCAGAGGAGACACTGCACTGCTGCCGTGTCAACCACATAGTGAGCAACGCATTGAGAGACCACTGCGCAGCGAAATATGGAAGCCGGAGTAGCTCAGTGGTAGAGCGCCGGACTCGTAATCTTGGTGATCCTGGGGTTGTGGGTTCGAATCTCCGCCGAACCGTTTCGGTACAGAGGGGATTTTTCCCTCGGAGTTAACATTGGTTCTGACTCCATTTCGCATACAGTTCTTCGAATGAGACTGTAAACCGAGGTTCCTAGTGTGTGAACGCACGCACAACATCTTGCACACACGTCAAATCTCATCACTAAATTTCGGAAGAGAAGGCCAGTTGGGCTGTTGGTATGGATGACACGTTACACATGGCATGCACCCTGCGTGAGAAATCGAAAGAATGAAGGAAGTAAGGAAATTGAGTGAACGACATTGGACGATATTGACTGGATGACACGGGAAACGACTGAATGAAGCGCCATCTGGCAGCTCTTCAGTCGGCACTACCCAGGTAGACAGCCCATTGTGTAAACGAGTGTGGATTTTAAAGCGCTTAGAGCTTGGTCTCTAACCGAGGATAGGTGCGATATAAGTATTTATAACAATAATAATCATA
>JADBJO010007214.1:17500-22500 GCA_016801955.1 Conus betulinus
CCCCGCCACGTGGGCAGCCACACTCCGACTTCGGGGATTTTGGAAGACTGTTATGCTAGGAGCTTGTCATAAGTAAAGACAATTCCCGGATAACTATGCAGAGCATAACAACATTTTGATGTAGCCTTGGTGTTCTAGCCTATGTCAATTGGCCTGACACAGCCTTAAGCCAAGGCGGTGGCAAGTGGCTGAAGCCAAAGAGATCCGATCACTCATCACCACACTTCCTAAGAGAGGAAACCTTCAACACTGCCAGAACAACTACAGATCAGCAATGTAAGCAACGTGACATTGAAGCTCATTCTGAATAGATTACAGTTTCGAACCGACATCGTTGTGTTTGAAAGGCTGAAGTGTTCTCAAACAGATCTTTAATCCTTCCCCCCCAAAACACTGCAACAGGAGTTCTATGATGTCTTCACAGACTTCAAAAAGACGTTTGTCCAGAGGCTCTACAAGCCTTTAAGAAGAAATCTGATATCGGGACAAAGTTCATCAACAACATCCAGCAAGTATACTCCAGTGTGACCAGTGCAGTGTCCACAAGGGGTGCGACAACAAAGTGGTCCCACATATCAGTCGGGATTCGTCAGAAACCCTTTTCTCTCCAATACTTTTCAACATAGTCCTGGAATGCATCGTGGATGATTTATTTGAAGATCATGTCAACACAATCAGCACTGCAAGAACCAGCACGTATCTCCCCTTTGCAGGTAACGTCGATGGCCTGGCGGCCACCGAAAAAGATCTCACAAGGCTTGTTAAAACACTGCATGAAACATCTACGAGACAGTACGGACGACAACACCGAGAAGACCAAGCTAATGGCCAGCCACAACACCACCTCCACTACAGATATAACCATGGATAGAAGCTAGGAACCGTTAAACAGTTCATATATCTGGCATTTATATCAGCTAGGAACTGTTAAACAGTCAATACATCCCTGGATCTATCTTCTGTGATGGGAGATTTACATAAAAATATCCTCTCAAGAGCAGCAAAGACACCAGTTCTGATCAGACTGAACCCTGTATGGAAAGACAGTAACATCTCAGTAAAAACAAATCTGGCTCCTGCAAGCACGGGTGCATTTTATTTTCCTACATGCACACGTGACATGGACCTGGGAGAAAGAACCGAACTACAGAAATGAGGAGTTATTACAAAACATTACAACGTCAGACATACTGCTTATATCACCACTGAACACGTGTGCCAGACCATGAAATAGCACATCAGGTCATACGGAGATTTGCTGACATCAACAAAAAAAAAAAAACTATGCTGGCATTGTCATGAAGATCCAATGGCCCCTCAACAATTATCTAGGAAACCCCTGAAGAAGCGAGATCAGGGAGAAGACTGGGGAGGGGAGGGGGGGGGGGGGGATGTAAGGACCTCAGAGCAGAAAGGACGTGGGAAACCATCTGCAGAGCCCAAGGCCTCAGAACACAGCCGGCTAGAGCTGGAAGAATCTGGTGAACAGTTCTTCCGTGCGACGCCCCAGTGACTTCACGTGGACCTAGGAAAAAGAAGTTGATATTAGTGACACAATCATTCCTGTACCTTTAAACGCTTTCTAAAATCCAGAATGTGTACGTGATTCTAGGATTGAGTCCTCTGTTAAAATTTTTTTTTTTTTTTTTTTTTTTTTTTTTTTTTTTTTTTGACGATTTGGATACATAACTTTAATATGTAACCGAGTGTCAGTGTGTGTGTGTGTGTGTGTGTGTGTGTGTGTGTGTGTGTGTGTGTGTGTGTGTGTGTGTGTGTGTGCGCGCGCGCGCGCGCACGCATGTGTCTGTGTGTCTATGTGCATGCATGTGTATGTGTGTGCGCGCGCGCGCGCGCACACACACGTGTGTGTGTGTGTGTGTGTGTGCGCGCGCGTGCGTGCGTGCGTGCGTGTGCGTGTGTGTGTGTGTGTGGATAGAAGATGGACTGTGATGTGTAGATAAGTAAATAAGTGGTGAGTGTTGATGTTTAATCTTAAGTTTATTAATTTGATTTTATTCTATTGTATTTTGAATTGTGTTTTATGATGTGATATTGCAATCTGTCACCACAAAATAATTTCCCTTCATTGACAAAATAATCAACTTGTGAACGTGTGAAAATAAAATATTTATGCTATCAACTTTCTCGGATGATGAAATGTCAATGTGTTCACCTGTCTTCAGTACAATATAACCATTATTAAAAAAAAATTACTGGTCAATTTTCTCTGTGAGACATGATAGGCACTGCTGGACCTGATGAAAGAGAGATGAAAGAACTAAACTGTACTTTTTTGTATAGTTGATTTGTATAATTTCTAAATATTGTCTGAATATTATACCGTAAGCATGTCTTTTGATGGTATCTTAAGGGAGTAGCACACACAACGAAAGTAATGACACTTAGTAGGGTATGAATATTTGGAAAAGATGGCTAGATTTTGCCGACACTTACACATTCAGATTCTCCAAATATTTTAAAAAGAAATAAAATGAAATAACAAAAACATGCCATACGAATGTTCGCTAATTCTACTAATTTTCACATTTTACAGCATTTTTTGTAAGTTATTTGTTATTGTAAGCGTTTAATGATAATTGTACGACAATTTCTTTTCATAATACAATTTAAAAAAGTACTAAAAGCAAGCTAGTATGACCTTTCCAGTCAATACCATAAAACATTAAAGCATCAATGAAGAAGATATGTAAACGCATGAGAAAAGAGTATACGGAGAGTGAGAGACACTGACACTGACAATTTTTTACCATTAGGAAAATGCCCTATTGGCAAGGGGGTATCACGAGTCATATCTAGCAACAACTGTGCACAACAGTGACTGAAAATGAAACAAATGCAAAATACTTCCCTTGTGATGTTACAAACTCTCCATACGCATAACTTTCAAAAAATGATCAACGAATCAAGCACCTTTCCATCCACGCGACACCCCTCCCTCCCCCCCTCCCCCACACACACACACACGCGCGCGCGCGCGCAAACACACACAATATGCCATTGACATAAACTATCAGGTTACAGTAATTCATTACTACTGATCCAAGGCACTTTTAAACCAGTGATTATCTTTTTCCTTTGTTATATTCTTTTTTACGAAAAGTTCTAGCTGCTGCGATATACTTCGCAAATTCTATCCGAGTGTTCTCGTTTCCACGTGATGACATCGCTGTCAAATCTCTTTCTTTGAGCAACTGATTCACTGAAGATGTTACAGCCTCTGCGGGATATTGGCATATGTGGGACAATCAAATACAAAATGTATTTTATTCTCAACACTGTCTCTTTCCCTACACATTTGACAAAATCTATTATTCGATTTCTCGAACCAGCTTTGGTTTGCGTTAAGGCCGAGCGTTCTGGCTCGAAATTTAGCAAAACTATATTTATGCCATTTATGCGTTTTAATTTCAAGATATTTCTCTGCTTCGAGATTAGTTTTAAATGAGAGAAACCAGTCGTATTTATCATTTCCATCCATGCCAGCATGCCAGTTTTGTTTATAAGTACAAATTAAACGGTCCTTGAATTCAGAAATAAAATTGTGCTTTATTACCGACTGCTTGTGACAATCAAACTATGCCCAAACCATTCTCTGTCAATATTTTCTTAATACAGGAGGCCTAGTTAAATTTTCCATGTTCATACTGCAACACGAACATTTTTATACGCCTGAGCATAGAGTCTTGTTATTGGTAGGTTCACTAAGTTCAGCCAATATTTAGTACATTTAACATAAGTTATAAGAGATAGAGGGTATCGTTTACTTTTGCCATAGACCATGTTATTTGATGCGTGCAAAGGTACGTGGATAATGCGTTTTATCGCATAGCTTTGAACTTTTTTTCCCATTTGGCCGTTATCCAGCATGCCCCAGACTTCTGATGCATATGTCAAAATAGGCTGTATCTGTGAATCGAATAATTTCCAAAACAGATTCACATTGTTGGAGTTCAATTTTTTTCATAGTCCTCAGAATATCTGTGACACCTCTCTTCTCCTTTCTGCACATTTCAAGCCAGCCCTTACTCATGCTTGATTTTGGCGTGGATAATATCCAAAGGTATTTAAAGCTACTTGTCACTCTTAACTTCTACCTCGCCATAAAACCGTCTTTCATATTTTGACAAGCAACCACCTTTTCTCTAAAAAAAAAAAAAAAAAAAAAAAACCCAATTCCATTAGTTTTGTTTCAGTTCACCGTTAGCTTTAACCTACCTGATTCCCTTTTTAATGTGTCTAACTGATCTTGCAAACTAATAGGGGTATCTGCTAGGAGGATAACATCATCTGTGAAAAGCATTAGAAATAAGCAGCAGCCAGGTAACATTTGTATTCCATTTTTCCCTCCCCCCGATATCTCTATCGCTAATTCGTTTTTGAAAAATGTGAACAAAAGTGGGCTAAGCAGACACCCTTGTTTCACTCCCCGCGGGCAGCTGAAATAATCGGTATAAGTACTTTTCTCTCGAACACATGCAATAACAGACATACATTCCATGAACAGCTGCATACAACTTCCCATTTACGCAATTATTCCTCAAAATACACTATAGAATATTTCTGTTGACGGAATCGAAAACTTTCTGGAAATCGATAAATGCAACACACAATTTAGATTTTATTAGCGAGTATTTTTGAACTAAGACATACAGAGTAAATATATTATCTATTGTACCATTGCTCCCATAAGGAAACTAACACAGAGTAACAAACACTAAATTGTCTTCATAGTAATGACTTGGCAAAATTTTGAACTTATAGAGGGGGGGGGGGGGGGGGGGGGGGGGGGGGGGGGGGGCAGCAGGAGGTTGAAGATGTAAAAAAAACTGGGAAAATGAAATTAAGAAAATATGAAAACTCTTCACTGGCTGCATAAGGGAACCATCGCAATCCCTTTTAAAGGCAGATATATTTGTATTGCCTGCTCCGAGGCCTTTCGTCCGCTGGGTCGGAAACTCATCAGGGAGACACGGCTGGCT
>JADBJO010007214.1:27500-37500 GCA_016801955.1 Conus betulinus
ACCAGAAGTAACGAATCACATACGGAAAAAGAAGAGTGAGAAAACATTAACGGTAGGAATGATATATGAAGAACAAGAACAGGAGAACGTAAACGTGACGAAGGCAGGAAAGAAGTAAGGAATATGAATAGTAGACACAATGACAGCGAGAAACCGTGAAGATTTTGATTGACTGACAAGAACGAGAATACGCTGAATGATCGACTGGACTAGAATATTATAGTTACGAACGGATGGAGGAAAATGACAAACGACGAAAGAGGGACAACAGGGGAAGAAACAGGGGTGAATACAGGACGGAAACAGAACTGATGAATGGCGACAGACGGGTGAAAAGGAGAATGCGAGAATGATGAAAAAAGTGAGAAGGGGGGGAGAACGTGAAAATGATGACGAAAGACAAATGGGAGGGTTTAACGCGAGAATGATGAAGAGCAATTCGTATGAGAAGGCAAGAAACTGAAGATAGCGCATTTGGCCCATACTGGAAGAAAAAAAGCTAACGCGAAAATGCTAAAAGGATGGACGAGATGAGAACATAAGACAAGTAATGATGGAGACGATGTAAGCGTCAGAATCATGAATACGGGGTGGGATGAAAAGAAAAAGGCGATATCTCTGAATGAGAGGTGAAAGGAGGAATGTGAGAAAGGTCAATGTGTGAAAGGTGACGGACAGAATTGTGGATGGGAAAATAACGCGAGAACGATGAAGAAGATGAGAAGGAAAATAAGAGAAGAGTGTGAGACCGATGGATTAATGGACACGTGACAGCTTCGAAATGGAGTAGGCATGGCCAGAATAAAGCAAAGGAGACAGGTAAATGACGAGTGACTGCAAACAGGAAAAAAGGTGAGAATTATAAATTGGAAACTCGAAAAGAGAAGGGAAATAAAAAGGGAAGAACGTGGGAATCATCACGTACATGAAAATCCGACAGTGTCAGAGTAATCCCCCACGATGAATGGGATGAGAAGGGAAAGAGAGAATAACGAACGCAGACGCGATCAGAAAAAAAGAAAAGAACGAGCGAATGGCGAATGACAGGCGACATTAAAGAAGAGAAAGTGGGAATGGTGAATGACAACGGAGAGAATGACGCCACAATGATGGATGCTGGATGGAAGGAAACATGAACCTGATGAATGCTGGAACCTGCAGGAAAGTTGTGGATGATGAATGTCGGACAGGGAAAACGTGAATGATGATGACTGTCTGATTGGGGAATTGATGACAACGATTAATGTCGGATGGGGTCAGGTTGAAAATAATGAATGAATGTTTGACCTAACCAAACGTGACAATGATGAATGCTGGATGAAGGAAACATGAAAATAAGACATTTGAAGTGGCGGAAAACGTGAGAATGATGACTGCTTGGCGGAGGATGACGTGAGAATAATGAATGTAGGACAGGAGAAAAAACACGAAAGTGATGAATGTCGGATCGGGGAAAATGTGAGAACGATGAATGTCGAGGTGGGGGAATGTGAGAACGATGAATGTTGAGGTGTGGGAAATGTGAGAACGATGAATGTTGAGGTGGAGGAATGTGAGAATGATGAATAGTGAGGTGGGGGAATGTGAGAATGATGAATGTTGAGGTGGGGGGGAATGTGAGAACAAATGAATGCTGAGGTGGGAAGAATGTTAGAATGATCCATGTTTGAACAGGGGAAAACAAAAGAGTGTGATAAATGTTGAACAGGGGGGGGGCGGGGATGGTGTGTGTGGGGGGGGGGGGGGTGGGAGGGAGGGGAGGGGCGTGGTAATGAATAATGGTGGACTGAGGAAAACGTAAGAGTGATGAATTGTGAGAACAATTAATGCTGGACTTAGGGATGAGCTGAGAATAATAAATGCTGGAACTGAGGGGGGGGGGGGGGGGGGGGGGGGGGGGGGGGGGGACGTGGACGTGAACATGTGGAATGTTGGACTGGGGAAAAAGGCAAAAGCGATGAATGTTGTTGGACTGGGGGGCGGGGGGGGGGACTTGAGGGGATGGGGAGACGCCAGAATGGTAAATGCTGGACGGGAGGAAAGTGTGAGAACGATAAGTATTGGACTGCAAGTGAAGAGAAGATGAATAATAGATGGAAGGGTGGGGTGACGCTGATGAACGAAGGACGGGTCAGAAAAGCGAAGGAAAGAGTGAACGTGAGAATGACGGCCGTAACGAAAACAGGCAATAGCGACAGAGAGTAAGAGCTGGCTCAATCAGCACAGAATCAGACGGGGACGAGAAGACGAGAACGCTTCAATAATGATGATGATGATGTAAGACCGGGGCCAGAACATGACAACAGCAAACTGGAGAACAAGGTGAGAAGAAGAGGACATGAGAATCATAGCTGGGAACGTAACTGGGGAACGTGAGAAGGATGCATGATGGGACGAATGACGAAAGGGAGAACGATGATCGACGGATGTGGAAGAAAACTCCGTGAAAACTGATGACCGATGCTCTGGAGGAGGAAAGGGGTTTTAGAGCATGAACGATGCATGGGAAAAGAACATAAGAATGATAACTGACGGGCGGGAGAGGAAGGGGCGAAGGGGACCGAGCTGAATATGATAGTCCATACCTGGTGTTCAATACCGCTGAAAGAGAAGTAATGGTGCAGGAATGGAAATGATTGCATCAATTAAGTTGGTGACAATGGAGAATAATAAATCAGAAGTACATTAAAGTAACTGTTTGCAGCAGAGAAGAACGAAAAGGGGCGGGTGGGGTGGGTGGGGGTGTGTGTGAGGGGGGGGGGGGGGATGAGACTACCGGACTCCAAAGGTCGGCGGTGTAGTTGGAAAAGATAGGGGAAGCATGAACAGTGTACAACAGTGGGTACAGGCGGTAGCGGAAGGGCTAAAAAACTGGGGGGGGGGGGGGGGGGGGGGGGGGGGGGGGGGGAGGAGGAGAGGAGACACTAAAGGTCCTCAGGTTCAAATCCATAAAACATTAAGACAGCTGCAGTGGAAAAGCGAGAACATGCCACTGGACGGAGATGGAAAACTGATGGTGGTGTCCCCCATCCTTCCAGCATGTCCACAACATGGTTACACGATAAAGTGAAGGGTCTCTGGAGAACATCAAGGAGTGAACTTGAAAAGTGGAGAGAGAAAACTGGACTGCAAAGCCCAATACCCCATTGTGAAAGAACGCGAGTGAGAAACAAAGGAAAGGGAGTGAAACAAGTGCTGTGATGAGCATCAGACAATCTTTACATGAGTGAGAAATTGGGGTCCCTAGAGAGTTATAAGCGATATCTGTCTGAACTATCACATTCAGAGTGGATCAGACGTAAACTATATCAGGGCCGTAACCATTTTAACAATACCCGTTAATATTGAGTCGCCAGGCTGAGACTCAAAATACGCAAGGGTCAACATTTTTTTAAAGGGCAAATATTTCTTTAATGGA
Source organism: Conus betulinus (assembly GCA_016801955.1). Lineage (NCBI taxonomy): Eukaryota > Metazoa > Mollusca > Gastropoda > Neogastropoda > Conidae > Conus > Conus betulinus. The sequence continues at coordinate 30,919 of JADBJO010007214.1, forward strand.
CGTAAATCAGCATACTTTCTTCAGGAACCCTACCCCCGACTATTAATACCCATACCGCCCTACCTGCCCCCAATTAAAGAGTAAGCTCAGGGTAGAGAACCCATGATGTATGATGAGTTCACGTACGTCTGGGGCTTCATGTCTTGATGTTCTGGTGGTATTGGTGTAGTGCTGCAACAAACCCTCTGCGACCACTCCCTTCCTTTTCACCCCCTCCATCCCCCCACCCCCTCCGACCGGCCTTCCCTTCCTGTTGCGGTTATCCCGTCTGCCCTAGAGCTTGGTGAGTTGCGACGCTTATCCTGACTATCGAACATAACACCACACCAATCTGGCTGAGGTGTCACGTGTCTGCACAGGGGTCTGCACTGAAATCAGATTTATTACTAGTCTGACGGAGGCGCAAAGAAATGTCCACTACGGAACACCGCTGTATACTACCAGCGGTATCACAAAAGACATCGGAATGAAAAAAAAAAAAAAAACGGTTGAATACTAAGAGCGGTATCACAAGCAAAGTGTTTCACGGCATGCCGACAAAATAACATGGAGCAGCACCATGGTCGCACTCGGAGCGCGAGTGAACAGCACGAGGCGCGAAGAACTCCGAAACAAAGGCTAACTCAACCAGATGCAGAAACTTGGTCACTGAAAAAGAAAAGCGTGCAGCGTTGACTACCTCCAGACCGGAAACGGTGAATCAGGGGGCACTTATCTGGCACATTGTCTGTTGATCTATGGCACAGAGAGTTACACGGAAGTTGTGTGCGCGCGCGCGCGCGTGTGTGTGTGTGTGTGTGTGTATGTGTGTGTGTGTGTGTGTGTGTGCGTGTGTGCGCGCGCGCGCGCGCGCGCGTGTGTGTGTGTGTGTGTGTGTGTGTGTGTGTGTGTGTGTGTGTGTGTGTGTGCACGCGCGCGCACGCGCGTGCGTCGTGAATTTCAGTTTAAAGAGAAAGTCTCTTTTACAGACCGTAAACAACTGCTTCAGAGATGATGGAATTTGGGCGGCATGATACAAACGAAGGAAGGTTTTGTCAGACCGAGCTCGTCCGGATCAATATGTGCAAAACGGCCAAGTCTTGGCCTACCGGCTCCACAATCACGAGGGAAGAATGGTCCCGCTTTTAGGAGAAATAATTTGCTCCAAGCTGAAAATTATCAGAGAAACAAAATCTGAGATGGCAGTATCGGAGATGGGCACGGCCAATTTCTGCTTCAGCGCAGCTCGACCAGACCACAGAGAGCATTTCCAGAGCTCTGAACACGTACAAAAAAAAAAAGAAAAGTTTTTTTTTAAAGCAAACAAAACGCAAGTAAACAAGCAAGTAAAACAAAAAACAAACGGCCAAACTACAAACAAACAAGAAATCGCAAGAAGTCCCTCCCCTCAAGAGAAAACTCAGATTTACATACGGTGTACAGGTACACTTACTCCAAACACCAGTTTCCATGCTGCAGTCCTTCACTCGGATAAAACAAAGCCATGTTCAGTGCACCAACCACTCACATCGTTTCATTCAGATTTTTTTCTTTAAAACCGATCAAAGACATCTTTTTGTGATAATTCCAATGCACAACAACGATACATGAAAGTGCCGAATTAGTGAACGGCACCGCAGAATGGACAGCAAGTGCTTGTTCCAGTGGTGAAACTGTCACTCTTCGGTCACCAGATCACAAGAAAGAACTTGCATCGGATAAACGATTTTAAAGAAAATGCTTTCCAGACCAAAGGGAGATGAACAGACCACAAATAGAAAAAAAAAAAAAGCGGCCGGCAAAAATAAAAAAAAAAAAAAAATTAAAAGCAAGTTTTAAAAAGAAAGCAAATCTACAGAGAGTGGCACAAAAGAAAAAGTCGCTGGCACTTGACTTCTAGAAGACAGGGGCACAATCTACACCAAAAGATCCTCACCCCCCCCCCCCCCTCCCTCCCATGCATTCCTCCTGGGTAAATTAAAAGAAAAATATGCAGAGTGGTTAAAACACTGATTAAAGAATGGGCCACAGAGGCAGAAATTGGACAGTAAAGAAACAGAAACAGAAACAAAAGAAAAGCGAGAACAAAAACAAAAAAGGAAAGAAATTACGAGCATTATATCGCAAGAACACTGGAACACAGTTTACACTAAAAGTGCCCTCACCCTACCCCACCCCACCCCATCCCTTCTTTTGGCATGGGGTTTCCACTGCGGAAGGCGAGTTCTAGGCGAGTGATGTACCGCAGATCGGCTCACAGGATGACCAAGATGACCAAGGTGGAAAGGGGCGGTCAGTTAAGTTCAGAAAAAGTATCATACTGAACATCCTTACAGAAGAACTGTATTCCCATGCTGACAATGCTGGAAAGTTGTTTCAGGATGCTCAGAGAATGTAAGCAAGTGCAGGGGTGAGTTTGGTGGGACCTCTGATGTCCTTTCCTCCAGGATGTTGTGACCTTACGTTTCACCCCTAGAAAGAAAGGGGGCGGGCGTGCATCACTGAATGAGAAGCCGTGAAGGCACGAAGTGGAAGGGAGGCGGGCGGGGATGGGGGGGGGGGGGGGAGACAGACGTTTGAAAGGGATAAAGGGGATTCTTAGGAAATGTGAAAGAAACTCTAGTAGCGCCAAAACAAATCTTAAATAAATGTCAGCGAACCGCCCAGAGAAACGTGGACAAACGAGTCACAAGACAACACACACAACGCGTTTCGACCTCGTAGGTCTTCCTCAGGTGAAATAAAGACAGACAAAATAACGAAAATGCACTTAGCTTTGATCGCTTCAGATTGCTTCTGAGTTCAGCTCAAGGAAGGCGCATGGGGTTTCCACTGCGGAAGGTGAGTTCTAGGCGAGTGGTGTACCGCAGATCGGCTCACAGGATGACCAAGATGACCAAGGTGGAAAATAATATACACATCAAAGGGGCGGTCAGTTAAGTTCAGAAAAAAGTATCATACTGAACATCCTTACAGAAGAACTGTGTTCCCATGCTGACAACGCGGGAAAGTTGTTTCAGGATGCTCAGAGAATGTAAGCAAGTGCAGGGGCGAGTTTGGTGGGACCTCTGATGTCCTTTCTCTAGGATGTTGTGACCTTACGTTTCACCCCTAGAAAGAAAGGGGGCGGGCGTGCATCACTGAATGAGAAGCCGTGAAGGCACGAAGTGGAAGGGAGGGCGGGCGGGCGGGGGGGGGGGGGGGGGGGGGGGGGGGGGGGGGGGGGGGGGGAGGGGGGGGAGAGACAGACGTTTGAAAGGGATAAAGAGGATTCTTAGAAATGTGAAAGAAAACTCTAGTAACACCAGTTAAACGACAGATAGGACGAAGAAGGAAGACCAAAGAGATTTGTTCGACATGACAGAGGAAGAAAGTGATATCAGGAAGAAATGATATGATATAACATGTAGATTTAGAACATGTAACGCATAAGACTTGACACCGAACAACACTCGCTTCGTTGAAAAAAAAAAATCCGACAATTCTGTTAATTCGCTCACAGTACAGCTGCTTGCAGTTTCGATACTGACTGCTAAAGCCGCGTGTGTAGTGTGTAGTGTGTAGAGTGTGTATGTGTGTGTGTGTGTGTGTATGTGTGTGTGTGTGTGAGTATGTGTGTGTGTGTGTGTGTGTGTGTGTGTGTGTGTGTGTGTGTGTGTGTGTGTGTGTGTGTGTGTGTGTGTGTGTGTGTGTGTGTGTGTGTGTGTGAGTGTGTGTGTGTGTGCGTGCGTGCGTGTGCGTGTGCGTGTGTGTGTGTGTGTGTGTGAGTGGTGTGTGTGTGTGTTGTGTGTGTGTGAGTGTGTGTGTGTGTGCGTGTGCGTGCGTGTGTGCGTGTGTGTGTGTGTGAGTGTGTGTGTGTGTGTGTGTGTGTGTGTGTGTGTGTGTGTGAGTGTGTGTGTGTGTGTGTGTGTGAGTGTGAGTGTGTGTGTGTGTGTGTGTGGTGTGTGTGTGTGTGTGAGGAGTTGAGGGTGGAGATGATGCGGGGAAGCACGGAAGGGAAAGAAAGCCACGTGACATCGTCAGTTTTCTGAAAGGCAAGGGCGGGTGGAAGGGGAAGAGGGTGGGGCGAAAACCAACAGATCGGGGTGGGAGAGGTGTCGTTGGCAGACATCTCCAATGAAATGTCATAACAGGTAATTTCTTGTTTTTTTAATCACATCGGCTACTGGCGCTACGGACTCCAGTTCACTGTTATTATCATCATCAATATAAATATCACTATTGATATGATCATCATCAACAGCAGCAGCAGTCAAAAGTAGTAGCAGTCGCATTTTTTTAAAAGTCATTTTTGCCATCCGTCCATGACCCCTCTGACGCCATCCTAGCCTGATTCTGTATTCTCCATCCACTGTGCAACAGTTGAAAACAAATGTGCCGAGGAAGAGGGCTGTTCACTTTTTTTTTTTATTGAAAAAAAAAAATTACGAACCCGATGGTTCAGCAAACACGTGGTTGTGAGATCGTGTTTCACTTGGCTTTCGTAGTCTGAAGGAAATAATGCAGCAACGATCAAGAATGTTCGACTCCACGACGTGCGCTCGACTCGCTTTTACACTTGGAACACCTTGGAAAAAACTTCGAATCAAATTACCTCGCCCCCCATCCCCACCCAACGTACCCCCCCCCCTCCCACCCCGCCCCCCCCCCCCCCCCCCCCCAACCTCCCCCCACCCCCCCCCCCCCCCCCCCCCCCCCCCCCCCCCCCCCTTCCTCCGTGAACGTGAAAAATCATTTGTCGCCAATACCGAATTTTTCTCCAGCAGCTCACAAGGACAACAAGCCGAAAGGAAATGTCGGTCAACAGTGTTTTTGGCCACTCGTGCAGAAAGAGCTCAAGGTGTTCCAACTTCAAAGAAACGGCTGAAGCAGCAAGGGACGGGGGGGAGAGATTGTCATCAACAGACCAACTGAAGTGGAGCGAGAAAGGGAAAGCCAGCTGGCGGAGAAAAGAAATGTTTCGCCTGATTCACCGTCACGTACGCAGGTCCTGCATTTTCTGTCACACTGTGTGTGTGTGTGTGTGTGTGTGTTGTGTGGATGTGTGTGTGTGTGTGTGTGTGTGTGTGTGTGTGTGTGTACGCACGAGCATATGTTCGTGTGTGTGTGTGTGCGCGAGAGTGTGTGTGTGTGTGCGTGCGTGCGCGTGCGCGCGCGCGTGTGTGTGCATGTGTGTGTGTGGTGTGTGTGCACGAGCATATGTTCGTGAGTGTGTTCGTGTGTGTGTGTGTGTGTGTGTGTGTGTGTGTGTGTGTGTGTGTGTGTATGCATGAGCGTGCATTCATGGGTATGTTCCAGAGTGGTGTAATGTGGTGTGCGTGCGTGCGCGCACGTGTGTGTATGTGTGTGTGTGTGTGTGCCTGTGCGTGCGTGCGCGCGCATGTGGGTGTGTTTGTGAGTGTGAAGAGAGAGGGGGGGGGAGACAGATAGACAAGACAGATAGAGAAATAGTGTTTATGAGAGAGAGAGAGAGAGAGAGAGAGAGAGAGAGAGAGACAGACAGACAGACAGACAGACAGACAGTGACAGAGACAGAGAGAGAGAGAGAGGGGAGGGAGGAAGAAGAGAGAGGAGAGAGAGAGTGAGAGAGAGAGTGTGTGTGCTCGTGTGTGTGTGTGTGTGTGTGGTGTGTGTGTGTGTGTGCGCGCGCGTGCGCATATGTGTACGTATATGTATATATACGTTCGCGTGGGTTTGTGTGCGAATGTGTGAGCGTACATGAGTGTCTGCAGGGGTGCGTACGTGCGCGCGCGTGTGTGCATGTATTTATGTGCGTGCGTGCGTGCGTGCATGCATACGTGTGCGTGCGTGCGTGCGTGTGTGTGTGTGTGTGTGTGTGTGTGTGTGTGTGTGTGTGTACGCGCGTATGCGCGCATGTGTGTACACCTACGTACATGCACTCACAGATTCTCTTTCAGACCCACCAGACGTTCCTCCCCAGTTATTCTCCGATCCACCTTCAACACCCTCTTCCTCCCTTTGAGACAGGTTCCAACAAAACAACCCCTCCTTGACAGACGACCCCCCGAACCCCAGCACCAAAGATCACGCCCCCCCCCTACCCCACCCTACCCCACCCACCATCAAACGGTGGTTCCGCTGACCCGTCCTCTCTTTGGGTCCCCCCCTCCTCTCGGGACCAACACAGGGTGCCAGCTCTCCATGGTTCTAGAAGTCCATGACCCGACCTGAGCAGGCGATGCACATCTGACCCACACGCGTGCTTCCAGCAGTAACATGCCATTTAAAAAAAGATAATGTTATGACATGGTAACATTAGCCTTGTCCACGTAGCAGGGCATTCACGAGTCTTCAGGCGTATTTAATACCATCTGACTGCGCCATTGGCCCTGTTTGCTGTGGAGTATTTTGTTTTGTTTTGGTTTTTGTCTTTGTTTAAGCCACGAAGTGGGACATTCACGAGTCATTAGGCGTGTTTAATACCATCTGACTGCGCTACTGACCCTGGTAGCTTTGTAGTCCTCCCCCTCCTTTTGTTCGATGATTACATCAACTTTTGTTTGGTCCAGCTAACAGAGCATTCACGAGTCATCAGGCGTATTTAATACCGTCTGACTGCGCCCTTGGCCCTGCTAGCTGTGT
>JADBJO010007214.1:42500-45000 GCA_016801955.1 Conus betulinus
ATGCGAGCAGCAGAACGAAGATGAGGAGGTGTGGACGGGACTAATGGATTCAGAGTGACACACTGGCGCCCGGTCATCAAGTGACTTATACGACGATAGAAGAGAGACAGACAGGGAAACATCCTTTGTTGAACGTGCGACCGGCGAAGGGGGAACAAACGAGACAGGTGCAACACAATCATGGTAAGAGGATCCGAAAACATGTCGTGCAGCTCTCTTCTGGATTTTATCGAGTCTAGATCCTCAGGACTAGAAAAGATTTTCCGTTATCTAGCAGACATTGGACAAACGAATACATAGAAGTGGAGACAGCTTCTTCATAAGATGGGCACGGAAGGAACCGATTCGTCGTGCGTTCGACCAATGATAGGGGAGAGAGTTATCGAAACGAGAGTTGTGTCAACCAACATATCCAGATTTTCACCCACTGAGACAATCTAATTTTTTGGCTTGTCTTGTTTGCAGGCTAAAAAAAAAAGAACAGATCTATGAAAGAAAGGAAGACGAGGGGAAAAAAGAAAGAAAGAAAGAAAGAACGAAAGAGAGGGGGAGGGGGGGAAGGAAACAGTTCTAAAGGCGACGCTGGAGACAGAAAGAAAAAGGGTTATGGCCATCATAACTCTCCCCAAGTCGCTGCTATGTTATAGACATCCCATCCTGTATGGCAAATCCAAAATGGTCAACTAAGAAGAGAAGACAACTATATGGTTTAACAGTTACTTAAATTCTACAGCAAAAAAGGGGCTGCGGGGGCGTGGGGGGAGGGAGCAAACCAGAGAGAGAGAGAGAGAGAGAGGGAGGGAGAGAGAGAATTCCACTTCGAGGAAAGGCAAATAAGATACAATTTGTAAAAAAAAAAAAAAAAAAAAAAGAACTGAGCGGGCATGAATTGTGCACGAGATGGTCGAAGACCGGACGGAATGAGAACTAGAGAAGCAGCCCCGCTTTCCCTCCCCTAGTGTCCCCAGGTGACCGCCCAGCTTCATCATGAAAGGGCCTTCACTGAAGATAGTTCTTTACTTCCGTGTACAAACACTGTCACGACTTATCATCCCGACGATCTCAATGAGCATTAATCAATCAATGACATCAACCGATGAAGATAAAAAAAAAAACACACAACAAAGGCACAGAATATAGAAAGCAGACATGGATAAAGTAACCAAAGCCGCTATCCAAACCACCAAACCCCAGAAACAAAGGGAGAGAGAGAAAGCAATCGTCAGGCCAGTGTTGAAATTCATGTTGACTTAGGGCAGGCACGACCAACTGGCTGACCTGACGCACTCAGCATGGCTTAGTTTTATATGTCCTAGGATGCCAATCGTTCAACTTGCAACATGCATTGGTTTACATGACTATGTACGTATGTCATTTTTTGTCATTTGTTCTCTTTTTTTTTCTGCGCGCGCGCGCGCGCGCGTACATGTGTGTGTGCGTGCGTGTGTGTGTGTGTGTGTGTGTGTGTGTGTGTGTGTGTGTGCGTGTGTGTGTGTGTGTGTGTGTGTGTGTGTGTGCGTGTGCGTGTGTGTGTGCGCCGACAGAACTGTCTGTCTTTTGCCTGGTGACAGCCCTGAAATGGCTCCAGTGGTCGGCTGGACTTCAACAAAATGCCAGTGACGGAATCAACATCATCACAGACAGCCGATCTGGGGTTCATTTCTCAGTCTGTTCCAAGATTCTAAGCTGACGGAGGAAAACAGATACTGCCACATTTTGGCTGTCTACGACATCTGAGAGGACATGCTGCTAGTGCCAGTGTGCAAAGATATTTCACACCTTTACAGAGTGAGCAACAATGCCAGGCGTGCACTGGAAATCCTACACTTTACGACGAAAGTAAACATGTGTGTAAGGTGTGCATCTTACAGAGAAACTGACAACGCCAGGCGTGTGCCGGGTATCCTACACCTCACGTGGAAAGTAACATGCGCAATGCGCGCACGGATATCCTACACATAATGGATTATGGAATATATTTTAAGGAGGGCACAGACATCCTTCACCTTACAGCAAAAGTACCATGGAAACCAGTCCACACTTTACAGCGAAATAAAAAAAAAAAAACCGTGATGTTCGGTGTGGACTGCTAGCCGACATGTAACACAGAAAGTAACATGGTGCCAGGTGCGCACGGATAGCCTACGCCTTACGGACAAAGTAACATGGTGCCCAAATGTGAACGGATATCTTCCACCGAAAGTAACACGGGGGCAGATTGGAACGGGTATCCCACAGCAAAAAATAACATGGTGCCAGATATGAACGGATATCCTACACAGACAATAAGATGATGCCAGATATGAACGGACATCTCACACCGATAATAACATGATGCCAGATTTGAACGGATATCCTATATTGATAATAACATGATGCCAAATTTGAACGGATATCCTACACCCAAAATATCATGATACTGACATGAACGGATATCCACCACCAACATGATACGGTGCCAGATATGAACGGATATCCTACACCGAAAATAACATAATGC
>JADBJO010007214.1:50000-65000 GCA_016801955.1 Conus betulinus
TCGTACAGTACTTTAGTTCCATATCCTCATGACTCTGTGTGTAGCCTGTCTGCATCGCTATGGGGGGAAGTACACTCATCCCCACCCCCACCCCCAAAATTAATGAGGGGGAGTGAGCACAGGGGAAGGAAGAGCTTGGTTGGTAAGGGAATGGGGAGGAGACACAGCGGGGGGGGGGGGGGGGATGGGGTGGGGATGGATGCGCGGGGGAGGGGAGGTGGAGGGGGAAGGGGGGGAGGGTCAGTAGGAGGAGGATGAAGGAAGCAGTTAAAGTCCGTTCACGTTCAACAGACGTTCTGCTCACCACGCTATGATGTCTTTTCTGCATGTGTTTTAGTTTCAGATTTTTTGTTGGTTGTTTGTTTGTTTGTTTGTTTGTAGCACCGTCGGATGTTTCTTCTGGGACGTTTTTTTTTTAAACGGCCAGTTGGGGAGGGGCTGCGGTGAAGGTGGGTTTGGATACCTGTGCCGGACAAAACAGAACTGACACTGATGGAAACCATTAAATGCTACCCCCCCCCCTACCCCCCCCCCCCCCCCCCCCCCGACCACACACACACACACACACACACACACACACACACACACAGAGTGATTTTTGATACTACAATGAATTAAAGTACATCACTTCCAGCCACCACTGAGCATTTCCTAACACCCAACCAACCAGTCAACCAACCAATCAAGCAAGCAAGCAAGCAACCAGCGTGAAAGCAATCTTATTTGGATGCAACACCACAGAAGTGGTGTCATTTATGGGCTAAACATCACATTTATTTATCCGATAAATAGATCTCAAAAGAGTCCACCATTGCTGAGTGAAGTCAAACCAGAGACCAAGCAATCGAAGATAATGTTAGAAACAGTACATTATCATCGACATGGAAACCCGTCATAATTCACATTGATCTTATCGCTTATCTCCTCCGTTAGTCTTAAAACTATTCAACATTGTTTTCAATATCTATAGGAAAAAAATTTGCAATATCTATAGGAAAAAATTTGATCACTCAAATTTCCTCCTAAAATCAGTCTTTGATTTTTTTCAGGTCAAGGTAGCGTAATGATTTACTGTCACATTTGAAATGAGGGTCGTCACACCTCCGAGACTGATGTGTTAGTTGTGTAATGGTTGGATTTCTATTGGAATAAAGAAGGAGCGACTGGGGTAGGTTAAAAAACCAAGACTAAGAACGGCGAGCCTTCACTACACATTTGATCAGACTTCCGCTTTCACCTGACTTTGGCTCCAGTGAACCAATACAAGGGGGGGGGGGGGGGGGGGGGGGGGGGGAAATGACAGCGAACCAAACAGTGAACGATGCAACTATCGTACACAGTTGAGGTCAACATGTCATTCAAGAACAGCTGCATGAGAAAAAAAAAAGCAGATTTTGCAGACCGTGTCGGGACCAGGACAGTCGAACAGCAATTCGTGTTAATCAACAGTCCATTTTGTGAATGGATCTACTTTAGTGTCTGAATAGAGTTAACCCCCTGACACATGGAGGTAGTTGTCTGGATGACGCGCCTGTCAGCTGGCTTACCACAAACTAACGTCATCCTTTGTCAGCTGTAGAAGACTGTGGGTTGTATGCTGGACAACATCCACTGTCCGCTATAATGCAAAACGGTTCAGTGATCATGATCCTTTCCTTTGGTGGAGCCCTTCGCCCTGGGGTGTGTTTGTCATGCCCATAAGAACACCCGAGGGTCGAATATGTTTCTTCGTGTTTTTGTTTTTCATTTCACACCGTCAGCAACCCAGTTGATATATATATTAACTACTATTTTTGTTTACACCCCCATCCGTTTTCTCTCTGTCTTGGTTTTCTGTTGTGGCACAGCAACATGGTAGAAGTAGAAACCGTCCTTCTTCTGCTCCTTGGGTGATCAAAAGACACGCTTCGTTTGACTGGTGGAGAAGACAGAAGATATCTGCCGTCTGCACAGAGAACTCGAGCAAGGCGTACATCATCACTGGTACGACAATGACCTTGAATTTGAACAGGAATATCTATCTATCATCCACTTTCTCTTCTCAGCAGCCCGTCCTTCTTTTAAAACCTCATCTTTTGAACTGCTCTCAGATTTTCCATCATCCCAAACTTTTTTTTTATGAAAGTGATCCTAGTGAGGTGATTCTTTCTGGACCTGGGTACCTAAACAGTTTCCCATTTTAAAACAGACGAAACGAGTCAATAACAAGGAACCGTGCGAACTCTGTTCTCTCCTAATCGCTTGAATCACGTTGTAGCGTTTTTACTTGTTGCCAGACGTAGAAGTGCGGCGCAGAGTCTCACACAAGATGAGACTGAGAACCTCCCTCCTGAACTTAGTTCCTGTCAAACAGTACAGAAAGAAGTTGACGGCGCTGTTGGTGTACCACAAGATGAATCCCGCCACAGTCACAACGCTCCACACAGCCGGGGCCAGAAGGTCGTACATGAACTGCTGCACAAGAAAAATGATACACAGGGGCAGGTTCAGAACTAGGAAGGCGGAGGACACGGCCAGAATCATTACCGTCGTCCTGGATGCCGCCTTCCTGCGACTGTCTCCAATGGTGGCAAAATCGGTGTTGGACACGACGGGGGCAGCGCCGGAGGAGATAGAGGACGCCGTGTACATTGCCAAGGACAGTATGACGTCACAGACTATGAGACACACCGAGGGAATGATGGTGGAGATCATCATGTCCACCGACAGCCAGACGTTGACATAAAACTCAAAATACTCAGGCCACTGTTCGATAGAACAGCCCTCCTCCACCAGATCCACACCAAAGAGGAAATGGACGTTGACCACGCAAGCAGCGAAAGCAATGGCGGCTATGACGGCCCGTGTTCTTCTCGCGGTGCACATCATTCTGATTTTATGCGGCCATTTGACGGCCAGAGTGCGTTGAACGGTCACCCCGGTGACCAGCCACACAGACATGGTGTTGAAGGCGTACACCATCCACGTCAACAGTTTGCAGGTCAGGGGGTGCAGGAGCTGCAGGTTGAAGTTGAACGAGGTCCTGAGCCACTTGGAGAACACGGTGGAGTACAGCAGCGCGAGGTCCGACACAGCCAGCGCCATGAGAACAGCGTGGTAGGAAGAGTTGTCGTCCTTGAGGCGACGCATGACGATGATGGTGGCGACGTTGCCCACAGTGCCCAGCACGATGATGACCGGCAGACAGAGCTCCCACATCCACGTCACGGCCTGTTGAAGGTCTGAGGGAGCTGGTGCCTGGACCGTCCCGTTTCCAGCCGTACTGCCGTCCTCCATTCCAGCGACACTGTCTGTGGCGTCCATGACTCGAGCTAAACGTCGAGCTTTTGCCGACACGTTTCTGTTGAACGAATCAAGCCAGAATGATTGGGGACATCATCAGTATAAACAGAGACCATGAAACTGAAAAGACATTTTTAGTGTGAACAATAGCTCTCTCAAAAAAGACAAAAAGACGACACCAAGGGGGAAAAAGTGTATGGCGAAAATAGCTGAATCAAATACACATTAAGATTTATGAGTAGAGTGTTCGGAAAGCGCATGCGTATTTCCATCAGGGACGAGCAGACATTTGCCCACTTGACCTAGGTCGTAAACTAGATCTGCACCAAATCTGCCAAACTTACAGATATTAGTCTGATTTTTCTTTTAGATCTAAACATTATCTGTAGAAAAAAATTACAATGTGTGAAAAATGTCCAATTCTACAATGTTAAAACAGAGGGCAAGAAACTTCCAGGACCCGTTGTTTAGTTCAGATCTGCTCCAAACTTTTGATGGGTTCGTCCTTCAGTCATACTCACTTTTCTAACCACATTTTACTTACGATCGGTTCAGTAGATTTTTGCATATTCTTGGTGACAGAGACAGACAGACAAACAAACAAGCAAACAAACGCGGTTGAATATATGACTTCCTATGTGCAAATAACGACCTATTTCATGGTAACATATTAACAAAATCGTCAATGGACTTAGCAAGAAAAAAAAAAACTTTTTCACCTGAAGAGTTGAAAATCTCTTAACTATCAAATCAGCAGGCAAAAAGATTTCCCACCTTAATTTTGACTTGAAATCAAATATACAGTCAATGGTTTTGCAAAGATATAGTGGCTGCACGTTATTAGTTAGATTTGCTTAACCACTGTTCACAAGACACTTTTTTCTAACGTCAACCTGACAACTTTCTCGTCAATGTTATGTGGGGCGAAGTCAGTATAAAACGTTGAATTCACGTTACAAGAGCATTTGTTTTACTGAGCCAAACACGCTCAATACAATGCTTGACAGCTGAAGTTAGAAAAATGTTCCTTTTTTAACATGGGGGAAAAAAGCTGACATAATTTTTGTTTATGTCGAATCAAGAGAATTTTGAGAATGGTTGCAAACAATCTTTCAGTGAGTAGTAATCCATTGATAATCAGTCCCTGGCCTCAGGTGGAAGGAATTCCGTAACGGACCCTTGGACGGTCAGGTATCTTCAAAGCCTTTTGTTCTGAGGGTAGGGGTATTGTGACCACTCTGGTCCTTCAAATCGTTTAGAAATTCTTAGGTCTGTTTCCGTAGAACAGCTGGTTACATTGTTTTGCTCTGTGTGTGTGTGTGTGTGTGTGTGTGTGTGTGTGTGTGCGCGCGTGCTTGCTTTGTTCATCAGTGCAAATAGAAATGTTTTCACACACACACACACACGCGCACGCGCGCGCGCAAGCGTCGTTAGCGTTTCTTAACATCTGTTTGTAGTTGACGTCAGAGTTGTCATTCTGAAGGTGGCGCTGCTTCCGTCAGATAGAAAGCGTGATGGCGAGAATAGGCAAAGCTGAGAAACTGTGAACTGAGCTGTATCTATTTAATTAGAGACTGACTGTATGTATATTTATATTGCCGCATTAGTACGTGAATGTTGATGTTATTTTGACACTTAGCACTATACTTTGGGTGAGATTGCCCATACCAACTAAAGTATGATAAATGTTGGCATGAATGCTGTAATGTGTGTGTGTGTGTGTGTGTGTGTGTGTGTGTGTGTGTGTGTGTGTGTGTGTGTGTGTGTGTGTGTGTGTGTGTGTGTGGAGTAATTATTTCAAACAAGCCAGTGACATGATATTGCGCCCTTTAGATGATGCAATATAGTATCAGTGGTACGAGTTACCAGATCGGGATACAATTTTGCTGCTATGATACAAGTAGTCAGTGGCAGTGGGAAGTGGTCGTCAGAAGTAGAATCAACATTGTTTGTTATCAGTTAACCAGCAGTTCGTTTATTTCATAAGCCCACGCAAAATTACAGCAAGGGTTTTATACATTATGATTCCATGATTATAAAGAAATACCTTTTGTTTTTGCCCTTCGGTCTTTCTAACATGTAGTCAGAGGAGAACATGCCAACAGCAATGGATTCCATAACAAATGGCGGTGGAATCAAAGCTACGTGTAAACAGTTTGGCAAACCAAAGCCCACGTTGCTGAGATATTACTGATGCACAAAAGAAAATTTGTAGTAAGAAACAGGTAGTATTTGGGGGTGGGGGTGGGGTGGGGGTTCCACTCAGCCAGCTTGTAAAGACAATATAGCAAAGCACGTAATTTTCCTACAGGAAATAGATCATGATGTGACCAGAAATGACATAGATTATGATGTGGCAAGAAATGAAATCATAATCATTCTTTTTCACCTTGCCGACAAATAAGAATCACCAGTCATGTTCAACAGCGAAAAGAAAACAGCGGGAAGGGAAAGCCTGGCCAAGTTCTTGAAACAACCCAGAGCTCTGCTTCAGGCAGCTCCGATACAACGTGACGGTAAGAGCTTCAGGTTTCAACCAGCAGGCTGGGAACGACTTTCGTTTGACAGCTTTGAAAGAGGGAATGGTGCACGCTCGTACCGCAAGCATGCACAATTACCACGCAAAAGCAGCCTCATAAACAATTGTCATAACCTTAGCATGGTGGAGCGGCATGTGTTCTGCAGTACTGCACAGATGTTTAAGGTGTGGCTTTAAGCACAAAGAGACTAAGGCTTGGACAATGAGCAGTGTGTGGTCATGTTTTGAACCCTCAGTGTATCTACTTTCCCGAAGTGATTGTTGCTGTTTACAGTGTTTCACAACAACATGCTACTGTTGTTGATTGCACTCTCCGTGTCTGTGCAAGCAAATGTCAGTGTATGAAAGATTTATAATGAAACTATGCAGTCTATGTGTGCGTGTGAGCCAGAGTATTTATCATATAACCTTATGAACTCCATTACCTCCTATTCCTCGTTGCCTTGAAAATCAATCTTTGCTTTTGTGAACAAGTGTTTACAAAGGATATAATGCTGGTGTGCTTCAACGTCACTGCCTCATCAATCATTGTTCATTTCACCTCCTCCTCCGTAAACAAAAAAGGAAAGAAAAATAGTGCACGGTGAACAGACGAGGCAGAGCTGAGCACTGTACACTGGCCGCCTGACCTGAAGTGATGACTAACAAAGATACAGCATGGGCTCACTGACCAGCAGCGAGAGACGAGTGAACACAACAATGTGTTTTACCACTGACTGCAGCAGTTTTTTTTGTGTTGTTTTTTTTTTACTTTCCTTCAAAGATGCTCTTCGAACGCAAGACAATGCTGGATGCGCCAAGAGACGGAAAAACCATCCGGTAACATATCAGCGAGAAACAGCGAGAAAGTCAAATGTTAAAATCATCGAATCAAACCCTAATGGATCAGGCTTCGAAAAGAAGCGAAGCAATCTGCCTGGATAAACATGTGCAATGTGCATGGAATCATCACTCGTCCTTAGTAGGGTGTCTCGCATCCATCCTCATCACAGAATGGGCGTGGCATATGGTTGTACAACTATAAACAGTTTGAATCAACGTGAAATTCTTTTGAATCATTTGAAATGAAAATGGACAAAAACCGTTCTCGCTAATGTACACAGCTCCATCAAAGTTATCTCAAATAATCCCGTGACATCACAGGTACACTGTCCCACCTGGCGAGCCTTTCTTTGAACAAAGACAAAATTACTGCGCCGACAAATGGAAGAACAAACAAATAATGAAACAACCCGTTTCGACCGACCTGGTCTCCTTCAGGTAAGAGAAATAACATTCAGGACAGTGTAAACGAAGAAGGAACAGGGAAGTGACAGTCTCTGTGTCCCTCGTTTTCGTTGTCTTGAAGGTTGTCTTTGCCTGAAGAAGACCAAATAGTAAAAAAAATAGGTAAAAAAAAAAATCTTATACGTAATTTGTTTGTTCTTTCATTTGGTATCGCAGTAAATCTGTCTTTGCTTTTGTTTGAATTTTCCCCTGCACCCCCCCTCCTCCATCCCCATCCCTCCTCCTCCCGCTCCCATTGAAACCTTTCCAGAAAACAAATAAAAGAAGGGAATCGCATACAGTGCGTGTTCTTCATACGTTCATCTTCATGACTAATATCCTGAAATATGTCAGATCTCTGGTAAGTCTGCTGAATCAGACTGGGGCACATAGTTTTTTTCGCCGTTTTCTGATAGTCCTGCATTATCTCCTCCACAAAAATGCTGTTCATTAGCACATGTTTTCCCGGTACACACACACACACACACACACACACACACACACACACACACACACACACACACACACACACACACTTGCCCTCCTCTCTTTACTCACTGCCCTTGTCACGTTCTCAATACACACCTTTCTTGATGAAAGGGACATCCATCGCTAAAACCTCCCCCCCCCCCCCCCCCCCTCTCTCTCTCTCTCTCTCTCTATAACCTCCTCCGACATACACAAGCTGTGACAGGCTAAACATGGTTCTAACACTTTTCTCCTGTCTCTGCCTTTCTTCTTTTTCCTCGCTCACTTCTATCCGTCTTTCTCACAGACTTCCAGCCCTTTATTCTTAAAGATTGTCCACCCTCTCCTCTCACTATTTTCTCTTCCCACCCACCCCCACCCCCCAAACCCACAGTAGTATTCATATGCATTATTCTGTTCGCATCCTTTTCTGAAAATAATCCTTCGCCTTGTTTCCTTGTACTACTACGGACTGAAGATACAGTGTACTCCTGAGCGTGATCAGCGAACCATTGCGCCTAATATTGTCAACGTTTCTTTGGCACCACCGTGCTTATAGCAGCAGCACATAGCCCTTGTAATGGAATACAAGAGAGAGAGAGAGAGAGAGAGAGAGAGAGAGAGAGAGAGAGAGAGAGAGAGAGAGAGAGACAGACAGACAGACAGACAGACAGAAGAGTTGGATGTGCCCGCTTTCAATTCAGCCTTTTATGGGTATACCTGACGTTGGAAAAAAACAAAAGAAAAAGGAGGATTTTTCTTCCAAACGCAAGTACCCTTTGAAAAGCTGAGCTGAGGGTAAAATCAGCGTTTGTAACGACTGAGATAGAGTGAGCCCACCCTTTACACTAGCGCTGGATCGGCAGTCCTGTAATCAGAGGACTAGCGGGTAGGTAGTAGAACTGACACTCCCCTGATTTCTCCGTGGTTTGCAATGAAGTAAATGCTGTACTTTGTCATCCTCTGCCCCCGTTCTGACCCTGCTTCCCAAACCCCCAGCCAACAGACAATAACATGCATTGGTTCATCAGATTTTGATATACAAACAAACAAAAAAATGGCAGCAAATCATGTGGAATTAGTCTCTCTTAATGTATTGCGAAACTAAAATGTAGAAAAAAAAAGTTCTGGCCATTAATACTTGAAGACACTAGGATCAAAAAATTAAATTAAATCCCTATCGAAAAAAAGAGTTCCTCAAGAAATCCCGCCTATTGCACCTGGCTCAATCTTACAATCAATCAAATGATGTCACTCACAATGGCTACAAGTATTACAGCAGTACTTTCACACAGAGCTCTTCATTTAAGTCACGTATCGCGCATCTGTATAAACTTGCGAGGCTATATATTTTTTTTCAAAGCATCCGACTCAGATAACATGCTATCCCCCACATTATCAGAACTCGGCACACATTTCACTTTGGACCTGGTGAGGATGAAGTCCTGTTATTCAAAGCATTCTTCTTGAGAACATGCTGATTTGCACGCTTATCAAAAAGCTTTTTCTAGATCACCATGGATTGTTGCAAAGATGTTGTTGCAAACCTACACGTGTCCTGTAGCCTCTTTCGCGGGTCAAGAAACAAATGGACAGGTAGCCTTTACCTCTTCAGTGTCCTGCCCCTTGGACCAGAGTTCTCATGAAATAAAGGGTGCTCCCTCAATGTCATGTCACAGTAAACTGCGAAAGGAAAGTATCCTGTGCTGGCTTGAGGAACTTCCATCTCTGCGAGGCTGCAGGAGGGCAGCAGTCTCTGTCAGATGGTCATTCTGCACACAACACCCTCTGACCTCAGCATGCCCTTCACAGTCCTATTAACCCTCTCTACCAGGCCATTGCTCTGTGGAGGATAGGGAGTCCTGCACATCTATGTCACTCCAGGCCACTGACGCGCATCTCATTCATCACTCCAGATATGAAGTGCGAAATTTGACCGATGAGCACCTCAGACCGTACTTCCGCTCTGGAGGATGTTTCAGCTTTCTGCCACTCTTTTCTGTTTTCACCCAGCCTCTCAGTATCTGATGGCATAATCCACAAGGTTTGAGAATGTACCTACACCTGCTGCGAGAAGATGGGTAACTGGGCCAATCAGATCGATGGCCGCCTCGTGGGAAGGTGGGTCTATCAATGGAGGTTGTTGCAGTGGTGCCTTGCTCATCCTCTGACAAGTATCACCTGAAGAACCAGCCGCCGTGGCGAAGTGGTTAGCGTCGCGGACTCCTGGCTGGGAGGTCGCGGGTTCCATTTTCATCACAGTCATGTGGGATTTTTCAGCCCCGCCTAGCTCCTACCAGAGAGTTGGGGTTGCTACGGACTCAAGTTGGGAAGACTGGGACCACACAGTTGAGGTTCATTCACTTAATGGATGCATCTCTGAGAGTGTAGCTCAAATTTCCTGACCAGCACTGCAGGTGTCTGTATATCTCGGGCCTGGCTGACGTCGGGATATATTAGGAAAGAAAGCGCGGAGTACTACCCTGTAATGTAGTCTCAGACCAAAATGGAATCCGTAACATCGTCTTTATCATCTCATTGTCATCAATCAGCTTAAAAATGTCTCAAATTTTGTGATACATTCTGGTCCTTTATGCCCTGCCATGGTGACCTCAATTTCGATGTCCTCACCGCCTTGGTTTGGTTCCGTCGGGGACACCGGTATCAGCAAAGTCTATGAGGGGCTGTCGTTGGATGGACGTGGTGGCGCCTTCCTGAGGGAGAGCTCACTCATGCCAGCTCCGTGACAAAGCCATTAATGTCGTCAGTAGGGGGCTTAGTAAGTGGTGTCCTGCGTATGTTAGATCAGAACATGCGACACTGAACATCACCGAAGTGACTCGGCAGCAGTGCAGTGTCTCCTCCAGTGGGATGCCTCTTGATGACTTGACATTGACTGCTCCCTGCGGATTGCCGGTACCGGGGCTGCCGCGGAACTGACCAGGCTGTGGCTGTAGATGGGGTGTCGGAATGGGCAGCGTGGGTGCACTTCCACTGACGTGGCACAGAGGCTGGCACGGCAAAATAAATAAATGAATAAATAAATAAATAAATAAAGCGTCACCTGAAGTGAAGAGCCTTTTATATCAGCCATTACTACAGGTCAGTCACAAGTGCTGACCACCCCCTTCTGCTGCCTTTGGGGTGTCTAGATGAGCATAGAACATCTTGCGTCGATTTCGATTAAAGATAAGCAGTTGTTCGTTCTTCATTTTTGTTGTCCTGAGTGTTGCTATCTTGCTGAAAAAGACCTCAGAGGTAGAAACGCGTCATGTTTTGTCTTGTGATTCGTTTGTCTACGTTTTCTTGAGTCATTATGAATTCTTTTAGAGAATTCGATTAGATTTCCGCCTGCAGTCGCGTCACTTTGCTACTAATGGCACCTTACCAGTCTTGGCATCTGAGAGCACCCTTTACAAGACCCCCATACCCCTCACTTACAATCCGTCTTTACTTTCCTCGGAACTCTTATTTACCATCACCTGCAGCTGTTCCACACAAACTAGCAGGGGAAGGACCTTCCTCCTGAGTCTCTCTATGTCAGCTGATGAAGCAGCAGTCCCCGCCATCCAGGCGGCTAACAGCAAAGGTTTTACCCCAGTCCTCTTTCTGACTCCTGATCCACACAGCTGTTGTTTCAGCGGTCACTGGAACTGGGTCACCTGGATATCTTGCCCCTTGGCTATTGCCAATGATGAACAAGACTTTCCATGACCAAAGCGGACAGTTTCCCAAAGAAATAAGGGGTACAGACTATCAGTTCTGCTTCAGAGAACGTCTGGTGCCATCAGTCAGCAACACACACTTGAGTCTTACATTTAAGGTCCACTACCCTGACTAATGCAGCCCTGACAACTTCACAGGAACAGTCTGTGTCCCTCGACACCTCAACGTTCCTCCAATCCAACCCTCAACAGCAGGCGAAGGAGTACGTGACCAGTTTCCACGCATTTCTGACGCTGCTATCTCTCCTGTGCCAGCATCTGATTGCATTTCCTCTTCCCTTGGGTCTAAAGTTTCCAGGGTTGCTGTACGCTCATCTTCATCCGTATCCCCCCTCTGCTGTCTTCTGCCCCTTGACATGACAGTTCTTAGCAGTGTGTCATATCATATGACTAAACATGCAGCCATGCAAATTTCTGAGCGCTACATCATTCTGTACAAGAGTCACTCGTTATGGTTGAACACCCCTAACGCATCATCTTATCCCCCCCCCCCCCCCCCCCCTCACACCCCCTTCAGATTTGTCGCGTGGACCTCTCTGCCATGCTTCGAACGAGCCCCAGTCTCTGCCCAAGCTTTGCGGCACACATCCGCCATTTCCAGCCAGTCAGCTGCTTCTCTGTCGAATGAACTGCGAGTTTGGTACTGCAAACTGATGAATAGGCTAGTTGTTCCCTAAAGATCAGTTTCTTCAACCCTGGGAATGTCTGATCTGCTCCATGTACGTCCACCTGCTTATCAAAATAATGTTGCAGGTGGGAGCCGAAGTGAACACGTCTCCCCACCTGGATTCATACCTGCACAAATTTCTTTGAAATCCCTCTTCCGTCATGAACCCCTTTCAGAAGCGCAACGTTCAGCTTTTCAAAATTCATTTGGATGGTTGACGGCAGTGTAAAAGACATAGAAAGAACCCTTCCTGTTGGTGGTGAAGATGATACCGCCCACCCTCCACTCAAAGGCCTTTAGCCCACACTTAACCCCCAGCAGAGATCTTATATGGCATCGACTGAACCGGACACTAAACAAAATGTCGGCAGTTTTAGCTATGGCATGACCTTTGCTTGTCAGAGACCGAGCTTGTGGCCTTTTGATTCTTGGGTTTCGCTTTTATTTCGGAGCTCGGTTTCACGTAGATATGTAAATATTTCATGCCTTGAGACTTCAAAATACCCTCTGCAAACTTTTGGACTGTGTGTGATTTCACACTCTGTCATCAGACATTTTTGCATGTGTTCACTCATTGTGCACATCACAACTTGGTGAACGACGGCTTCGTTAATGTAAAGAGGCACTGAAAGCTTAAACGTCGCTGGGGTTCTTTCAGCTGCCCCCAGTTTTGCTTGTCGTGGTACATCGCAAGCAGACCATACCCTGCAGCCTGTGGTTTGCGATGCAAAGAACTTTAATACTGAAGTACTCAGACTACCAGAATGTAGTCAGACCTTGTGCTGAAATGAGAAGGCTTCTCCTGCATAGCGCTGAGTGCATCGTCTAAAATGCAGACTTGTTCTCCTGACATATGGCCCAGGATTCAGATTCCTCGGTTTTGTGGTTTTCTAAATATTGCTGACTCTGCTTCGACAACGAGAACCAGGCGATGGGGTGCCGTTTGCGCTCTGACATAAGTTGGATATTCTTGTCCAGGAGTAAAATAACGAACACTTTAATGGAAGAAAGGTCTCGAAATCTGACTCGGATGTAAGAAACCTTTTATCGATAAAGATTTTTAAAAAAATGTTCAAAGCTCGGGTCAGGCTCGCCATGAAGATACTGACGACTACTACAACGTTTATTCAGTGGAGGTCAATGATGATAAAAGTCACTTTTTCCTGTTCTGTGCTTGTATTAGAATCAAACGTTTGAGTCTATAACAATGCTGTATTTAGGAAAACAGCGCTTTATGGTAAATGTGTCTTGTTCTCTGTCTGTCTGTCTGTCTGTCTGTCTGTCTGTCTGTCTGTCTGTCTCTGTCTCTGTCTCTCTCTCTCTCTCTCTCTCTCTCTCTCTCTCTCTCTCTCTCTCTCTCTCTCTCTCTCTCTCTCTCTCTCTCTCTCCCTCTCTCTCTCCATGTGCGCGCACTCGCTGGAATTTGTATGTGTTCTTCTTCCCGTCCAAGAGAACACACTTTTCTGTTATGTAATGGTGTCTTCAAAAAGTTTGGAAGTGGATGCAGCGTGTTCCAATAACACACTTTTCAGTGCCAGAGGCAACACTTCGAGAATCTGGAACTCTACTTATTTTAAAAAACACGAAAGGAGACAAAATTTGAAGTCTGTCTACAATTATTCAATGAAAGTATTTTTAGCAATGTTCACTTTCTTGTCCTTACAATATATGCGAAATAACACAGTATGTCACGTTGTCTACCATTTTTTTTTTCTCTCTTTTCTCTTTTCTCATTCAGCTCACACAATGAGCGCTTCCGTGTACATTTTCTAATATCCCAATACGATATATTGTTCAGATGTGAGCCTGCTACCTAACTTTGTGAATGTTTTTTTTTATTAGTGGGCAAAGATCAATAAAGACAAGTTGTTCAAGCAGTTATGTGAGTTTCAACAGCATGTATCATACGTTGTTCTCGTTGGCTTTCTGTCTGCGATAAAAGCGGGGTGTAAATCTTTGTAGGATCTTAATTAAGGCAGTCGTTCTCTTAACTTTGAACTGAAACCCTCCCGGTCCCCTTAAATAGGCTCCCGTGCACAGCTTTACTGCAGAAATCCAAATCAATACAGCAGAAACAAACAAACAAACAACAAAACAAAAACCACGAAGCCTGTATGTGTGTGTGCGTGTGTGTGTGTGCGTGTGTGTGTGTGTGTGTGTGTGTGTGTGTGTGTGTGTGTGTGTGTGTGTGTGTGTGTCTATTTGTCTGTCTGTCTGTTCTCTGTGTGTGCGTGTGCATGCGTAAGTGCGTACGTGTGTGTGCGTAAATATTAGCGGAATTACTACATAAGCACAATCCTTAGCAAAAATCAACATTAACAAATCAAACTGCAATAGTCAAAACAAAACAGTCTAAATTATGCAGAAATCATAAAAACGAGCCGACTGGACTTATCATTAAGTTCTGAACAAAGTTCAAAAGAAATACAGTCTTGGAAAATGCATTTAGATTCATCTTTTCTGAATTTTGATAGAGCTGATTCAAAATAAGGACAAAAGTACAAAATATATGTGTTGTTGTACAACTCAATCAACAGCCCCGCATACACATGGATGTTTTTTTATGAACTTGGTTTTGAAAGCGTTTAACCTAAGTCTGTAAAACAGTGAAACAATTTTTTTTTGCGGTGTTTTGGGTGTTTTGTTGACATTTTTTTTTGATAAAATGTATAATTCATTAATGAATTCTGTTTTGAAAAAAAATGTGATCGAGCATTTAAACAACACTTTATTGAAGAATTAGGCTTATGTACTTTGGGAAGCATGTACTCTTTATATATCTTTTCAAAATTTTCAAAAGAAGCTTTTTGTAATAGAGAGTAACCTTCTTGTAAACTTAAAAGAATGGGAATATCCTTGGATTTAAAAGATTTTTTTTTTTTGCACCTGCCCGAGCTGTACGATCAGCCCATTCATTTCCAGATATTGAACAATGAGATGGGATCCAGCAAAAATCAACTGCGATACCCCTTGATATAAGAACATGAATAAGTACTTTAATTTCTGTGATGATTTCAGCCCGGTTTTTCGGATTTGTTGATTCTAAAGCTTGG